>BJBW01006141.1:74671-167382 GCA_004320125.1 Scolopax mira
GCACGAACGTGTGGCATCACAAAGCCCCCCTCTCTCTCTCCCCCCCCGCCCCCGTGCACCCCCTACCGAGGATGGGGGCCCTTCGTCCGCCCCGGCCCGCGCGGGGAGCCCCGCCCACACGCGCGCGCCGGGCCGGGGGCCGTGTGAAGCGCACCCTTTGCACGAGTCCCGCTCGCCGCGGGGAGGGACTTGCGGAGCGGCGGGCGGGGGGAAGTGGTGGTGGGTGGTGGGGAAGCCGACGGGATCAGCCAATCGGAACCGTCGCTGCCTGAACGTCACGCGAGACCCCGCCCCCCTCCCCCGGCCCGACCCGGCGGGGCGGCCGAAGGGAGGTACTAGGCGGGGGCGGGGCCGCTTGTCGCGAGGGCTCACGGACCAATGGCGAGCGAGGCGGGGGGCGGGAACGGGCGGGCACGGCCGGGCGGGGGGGGCGCGGCGGCCAATGGGGAGCGGGCGGGGGGGCGTGGCCGTGCCGGCTCGGGTTCCGTGTGGAAAGAGTGAGGGGGCTCGGGTGCAAAGTTTGCTCGCCCAGCGCCTGCGGAGGGAGCGGCGGTGGCCGGGTTGCCGGCGGCGGGGAAAGGGGCCGCGCTCGCCCTCGGGACTCCGACCCGCCGGCCTCTCTCCTCGCCTCTCCGCTGGGGTCGGGTTGTGGCCGGGCCGGCAGCCGGTGCCCCGGCGCGATGTGCGGGGGGATGGCGGCGAAGGGGCCCGGCGGGCCGCGGTGGTGGCAGAACCGGCGGGCGCGGCTGCTGTGCATGCTGGCGCTCACCTTCCTCTTCTTCGTGGTGGAGGTGGTGGTGAGCCGGGTCACGTCGTCGCTGGCCATGCTCTCTGACTCCTTCCACATGCTCTCCGATGTCATGGCCCTGGTCGTGGCGCTGGTGGCCGTGCGCTTCGCCCAGCGCACCCGTGCCACCAAGAAGAACACCTTCGGGTGGGTGCGGGCCGAGGTGATGGGAGCCCTGGTCAACGCCGTCTTCCTCACCGCCCTCTGCTTCACCATCCTGCTGGAGGCCATCGAGCGCTTCACGGAGCCCCACGAGATCCAGCAGCCGTTGGTGGTCATCGGCGTGGGGGTGGCGGGGCTCATCATCAACCTGCTGGGGCTCTGCCTCTTCAACCACCATGGTGTCGGGGGCCACGGCCATTCCCACGGCCACGGGCACTCGCACAGTGGCCGGCAGCACCCCCGCAGCGGCCCCAAGCCTGAGCAGCCACTCGGGGATGGGGACGCTGCCCTGCACCGGGAGGAGACCAGCACCTTGGTGGAGAACTGCAGCAGCTCCAATGGAGTCAGCCAGGAGAAGCTAGGTGAGTCTTGCAGTACCTCTTGTCCCATCCCAGCATAGAGGTGTCAGGAAAGCAGGAGAGGTCCCTTCCCTGAGGAAGGTGGTGGGCATCCTGGTTTTATCCGGTGCAAGCTTTGTGGGAACTGGCCGTCCTTTCTTCTCAGCCATCCTTCCTCCTGGGGATGAGGCAAGAAACTTTCTTAGCGGTGCTCTGGGGCACATGGCTGTTGAACCTCTACCTCAAACCTCTCCTTCGAGTGCTAAAAGAAGTGCTCTGAGTTGTGTGCTCTGCTTGCAGGGAGGTCAGAGTGTGAAAGAGTCTTGGGGACTCTTGGTTTTGTCTTGGAAAAAGTTGGTGCTGGTAGAGAAGGCACATGACAAGTGTTTTTTGCCTAGCAACACAAGCTGTCACAAGACAGTGCCCTAATGCCTCTGAACTGGCTGCACATCAAATAGAGGGCAGCTCAACACCTTGGTCCTGACAGCTGGGTCTCTCCGTTGGGCCGATTGTTGGGTACCTGAGAAGCTAATCTCAATCTGAACGTAACATACTGCAGTATGTTCCATTGCCACAATGTCATACTTCTTCCTGTCATCTCTATTAGTAGGAAGAAGTCTTGCAAGTTACCAGTCAGAACTGTGAAAGTCATGCATTAGGCACTGAGTGTGGAGCTCGCTGGTGTCAGAGACGTGCATGGTTTCTTTGAATTAGTTTTCTTTAGCTTTCTAGAGCATGCACCTTCCCACTCACTCGCACATAGAGACAAATTTAAAATTTTCCCTTCCCATTTGTGATCAAACTGTTTTGTGGGAGGGGATTTCTTGAGTTTTGTGCAGGTTTTTTTTGGTTTTGGTGCTGGGTTGTGCAGAGTTTTTTTAGCGGATCCAGAAGCCTGAATAGTTTATTTTGAAGTCGCTTGGTCAAAGGTGAGTTATTGTGTTCTAGCAGAGAGAAAGGTGTGTAATTGTTAATTCTCTACTTTAATCATAGTTAAATGATTAAAGCATTTTAATCATCCTGTTACCAGGAGGAAGGGGTGTCATTCTTCAGAACCCATGTCTCTCCTTTATTTTCAGGGCAACATCAGGAGACCATTGTTCCAGTTTAAATTGAGCTTCAATTGAGCAGAGTGAACTTTACTACAGTTTCAGTTTTTCTGTGGTTAGAGATTCCAATGTACATTTGAGAAATTTAGCAGAGTCTCTTCCCCTCTCTCTCTCGTACATGTTTTGACTCCGTGTTGGTTTTGAAAAGACAGATTTTGCAAGAGGATAGGAAAGTTCTTCTGACTATAGTACACCATTTTCTTGACCACATAATAAGCACTTAATGCTGCTTTCATTTCAACAAAGGTATCCTAATAATTAGTTTCAAACAACGTAAAATTCCCTTAACCGTTGATCTGATAGATATCTTGGCTTTTGAATTGTTCTTGCATGGTGAAACATGGTGAAAAGTTGTGCTTTAGCCAAGTTTTGTACTAGTTCTAGACTAAGGTTAATTTATAGCACGGAGTAAAATGTATATTGTTTTGAGCTAATTTGTCTGGAGTTTCTTATGGGTCTCCTTCTGGCAATAACAAATAATTTGTTGTGGGTATTTAGGTGGTAATCGGACATAATTTTGGTCACAGTGAAACTTTGAAATAAGTTTGTATTTCCTTCTCTGCCCTGTCATGATTATGTAATGGATGGAGTTAATCATAGTTTACCCATGGAAATGTTAGAGGTAAAGGTGCTTGGAGACTTGTGAGAAGCTGTAAGATTGTAGGTGAAAACTAGGGAAGTGATTGGGACTGGTATATGCCTTCACTTGAAATTACAAAGAGGGGTAGGCCTTGACTTGTGAAGGTGGAAGAGGAAATCTAGTGATAGCCTTGGGGGCTAGTCCTGCACAGGTATCTTAGTGCATATTCTTTGTTTGAAGTAATCCATTTTTAGTTAGATTTAAATGAGCATATTTCAAATGGATATGTTTCATCTTTTACCATTAAAAAAATCTTGAGATTTTTGGAACTCTGTTTCCTGTTACCCACCCTTACAGATAAGCCTGCTGACTTTCCAGATCTTCTTTTCTCCGAGTACTTGGAACACAGCAGAGTATCAGAAAAGTTCCTCTTTCCTTGCTCTCATTGTGGGCTCTGAGGTCTGAACTCTCTAACTTGAGATATTTTCCTCTAATTTATTGATTTCTCTGGAAATTAGTTCCAGGTCTCATATTCCATAACTCCTAGAAGCTGTGTGGAAAATGTAGCTGGAGTTTTAGGACAAAAGTGTGATGCATGAGGCTTGGAACTGACCCACTCAGCTGCCTTCGTAGGAGCCCACCCCTTCTTCAGAGAGGAAAGAACTTGTAGACACTTCATGACTACAGAATCACAATCCTGAGAGCAGAATGGCAAAAGCTGCAGGTCATACTAACATGTTAATGTTTACAAAGCTCTGAACTGAAGAACCACAGAAGCAGTGTGAACTCCTTGTTTCAGATTGTTGTGTTTGTGGCCAGTGTCTGTTCCATTTCTTTAACACTGGAAGTTTTCTATCCAAAGAAGAACTTTAGAAGAATAGTAGGAGGTTCATGTATACATTTCATGGTTCATGGCGTATTGCTTTGGGCATCAACAGATATATATCACTTAACAACTGTATGCCACTTAAAAAACTTATTTTTGGTACTTTTTAAAATGTATTCTGAAATATAAATAACACTAGTTCATAGCCTCTGAGACCTTTGGTGATAACTTGCGTTGTCCTGTAGTCAATACTGCTAATAAATTCTGCCATTTGGACCTAAAAGCTCAGCTCATTGTATCTCACAGTTCTGCCTCCATGTGCCATCTCAGAAAAACCTTCTTTTCCTTGAATGCAGAAGTCTTTTCAAAATGAACTACTAAACCTGAGAAGAAGTGGCTATAAGGCAGTATCCACGCAGTTTTTCAACTTCTGGCCTCATAAATTTTAATATAAAATACCAACGCAGTCCTATGGTTTAAGAGAAATTTTAGCCATGTGATCAGCCTTCTGGCTTTTCAGAAGAGGGAACAAATGTAAGTTACTTAGCTCCTTAACCAGCTTTTTAATATATATGCTCGGTAATTCTACGTTTTGTTTAAGAAACGAACAGTAAGTAGTCAAATGGTTAAACAGCTGGAAAATGCCAGAACAGTTTTTCAGTAGAATAAATTAAGATGTGGTCATCTTCATACTTTGCTACTATAGCTTTTAGAGGTCCACGTGGAAGCAATTGCCTTCTAGACTATTTAGGTCGCTTATTGGGACAACTGTTTATTGTGAGAAAATGTTGCTAAGTGTCAAGCCTGGTGTTGCTTGCTTTTCAGTTTTGTACTTAATGTTGGTTATTGTTTTATAGGGCATTCTAGTAACGTGTAGTATTACAGCATAGACCTAATCATTTTACTGTTTTCTTGTCAGGTGATGTGAAAGACGACGTGACGGACCTACAAGTGAACGGGAACGCTGGTCATTATCCTCTGGATGTAGAGGAGGTTGAAGAAGACTCTAGTGCGCAGCTTAACATGCGTGGAGTTTTCCTGCATGTTTTTGGAGATGCCTTAGGTTCAGTTATTGTGGTAGTGAATGCCTTGCTCTTTTATGGGTTGTGGAATCCGTGCCCCAAAGACGGGCCCTGCTTTAACCCATGTGTCAATAATCATTGCACGGAAAATGCTACTTTATCCCAAACGCTTGGCAGAGCAAACAGGTCTGAGCAGGAGAGCATTACGGTGGCTGGTCCATGCTGGTTGCTGTATTTAGATCCCGTCCTGTGTTTGATCATGGTTTGTATACTCCTTTACACAACCTACCCGTTACTTCGGGAGTCAGCCCTTATACTTCTCCAGACTGTTCCCAAACAAATAGATGTTCACTCTTTGAACTCAAAGTTACGTACCCTTGATGGAGTCGAAGCGGTCCACGAGTTACACATCTGGCAGCTGGCAGGCAGCAGGATCATTGGCACTGCTCACATCAAGTGTCCTGACCCTTCCACGTACATGATGGTGGCAAAACGCATCAAAGAGATCTTCCATGACGAGGGGATTCATGCCACCACCATTCAGCCCGAGTTCGCCAGCGTTGGCTCCGAAACGGGGAGAGGGAAATGCGCGTTTCCCTGCAGGACTCAGTGTGCTTTGAAGCAGTGTTGCGGAACAGGAGAAGACACTACTACAAAGAAGACAGAAAAATCTTCATCACTTAGTATTTCTTGTTCAGAAGTGGTCATTGAATTTTCCAAAACTAGGAGGACTAAGTCGGAGAGTATCCCTTCAGTTAAGCTAGAGGCAAACGCCGATCAAAACGAGCAGTTTGAATCATCTTTGTAACTCCCCCAATGGTGCTACCTGGGCTTTGGTGACTTTGACAACAGCTGTATTGCAAGAGGAAGAGACAAGATGTCTGAGATGCAATTTTGCCAAGTAGCGTAACTGCTGAAGTCCTTGTTCTTGTCATATTGCTAAATCTAGAATGCTTGTTTTAAAGAACATAATGTCACTGTCATGATACAATGTGTTTGTGTTGACTTTGTACTGAGACAGACAGAAAGTGCACCAGTGCTGTAGCAACTTCAGAAAACCAGTTCCAACATTACAGCGGAGACACTTTTTGCTGTGCTTCAAATTAAAATATTTTTTCCAGTGAAAAGATATTTGAGGGATAAGCGTGTAGGAACTCAATTTGTGTTACAGATTTCTTGGACCTACTCTTTTCTTTAATATTTGATTTGTAGATATTTTAATATATTGTTTATTTAGAAGCCCTAAGGAAACCAAAGTTCATAGGATGTTTTTAAAGATATAACTACTTAAAACTGGAAACCACTTTGCAGTTTCACATATTTTTCTTAAACCTAGATGATAATAAATGTGAAGGCTTTTCTAATGAATTTATCATATAGCATAGTTTAAATAGAAACTGTCCCCACTTCTTCTGGCAAGGTAGCGAGGTAATTAAAATCAACTGGTTGTGAAAATACCAGATGTGAAAGGTTTTTTTTCTGTCAGAATGGAAGTTCAAGCTGCTGTGTGCTGCTCTGTGATCAGGATGTGAGACTGACCGATAAAATAATGCATACTTTCATATTTTACGGATTTTCTGGTGGTTTTCCTTATTTCCAAGTTTGTATCTGGTCATAAAAGTCTTTGACGTTTAAAGAATCCTTGACTCGCAGTGCTGCAAATGAAGAGCTGGAGCTTCATTTTTAACCGATTCTTGGTTTACAAAGATGAAAGAATTAGTTATGTCAATACATTTTTTGTCAGGGAATGTCTGCCAAGCACTGACAGTCTAAGTCATGCTTTTTAGCTTAGACAGTAGCCTCTGTAACAATCAACTAATTCAGTGGGGTGCTTTGCTTGTAGTTGAGTGTGTCTGTCAGCACTTGCAGTGACTCCTGGTCTTCACCACATCCTCAGGAGCCCTGAGGAAGTGGGAAGGAAGACTTCTGAGGAAGTGGGGCAGGGAGCAGGATTTCATTCACTGTAGTTCACGCTTTGAGATTTTTATGTATCGCATAATTTCACTTACTGAGTATGCAAGTCTACGGTTTAAAATGTTCTCTCTGTCAGTTGACAACTGGCTCTACAGAAGCTGTTACAGTATGCTGCCAGCTTACAGCCTAACAAAGGAGAAACTGCTCTGTGGACTCTTGAATTTGGCAAAGACTAGCTGAGGGTTGAAGATAAAAGATACAAGAAATCTAATCTAAACCCCTGACCCTTTTGATCCACCCTCAAGTTACGTATGGGAAACAATGCCGTGTGATTTAATTGACTGCTCCTATGCTCAAAACTGGAAAACAACTCAGATCTTCGATTGTTTGCTCTGTGACTCTGGACGTGACAAACACTCTGCCTCAGTTTCCCTGTCTTAAAATGGGGATAATACCTACCTCACAGGGGTGTTGTGAGGCTTAACTCTTGTGTGAAGAGCTCTGAGATCTGTTACTGGAAGGCACTGGAAGGAGTGTAAGATTCTAAATGACATGGTATTTACTTCTTTTACAAACGTGATACTTAGGCACATCAGAGGGAACCGAGGATAGTTTTGGCCTTATGAAATTCTTTGATGCTGTGGTTTTCAGGTTTTTAACAGTATTTAAATGTAGATTTTTTAAAAAACGAATGTTTTGTTAGTGAAGGGAATGTAGCTTTGCCTCCGGATACAGAATTGCCTCGCTAGTTTGCATCTCTAGTGCGTGTCTCGTATGATAATTGCTCCAAAGTAGTTAAAAATAGTCAGCTGCTCGTCGGACCTGGCTTGGCCCAGGTCCTGTCAGTGGTCTTGCCCAACTTCTCAGCAGAGCATTGCAGTCAACTCTCGATTATCCACGGGTGGTGTTACCAGTGTTGTGTAGTAACTCTGCGGCCTACAAGGGCCGGGCTGGCGCTGTGGTGCGTTACGTTGGCCAAACGCTCCCTGGAAAAGCCAAACTGCTTCCTGCCAAAGCACTGGAAGAATAAAGGAGCCGAGTGCAGTTTGGCAGGAGCCTGCCTCTCGTGGGTACAGCACCCTGCAGTTTTTTGCCTCTGGGCAGCTCGGGTGCATCCCCAGGAGGCTGCGGTGCGTGGATGGGTGGGTTCAGCTTTGCGCTGGCTTGAGGGTGCTGGTGCTTCACAGCCATCGGCATCTCTCACCTTTTTCTGTGTTCATGCTTGTTGTATAGTCCCATAAACTAACTTAAATATGTTAATATAGTATTTATATATGTTTTTGTTTTGTCTGAATTATCTTAGCTCTTTCTCCTGTTACCTGTATATGATCTAGAGTTGACTGTTGAATGAGATCTTGTATGAGACTACATTTGCAAGATATGCTGCCACTGCAAGTATCCTACAAAGTATTAACCAAGTAAATTTTGAAATGAACAAAGTACTATTTTTTTCGGAAACGCGTATCCTTGCTTTTTATGGTAAACTTTCACTAATTATTTTGCTTGCTAGTTTAAAATTGGTCTCAGTCATTAGTATGAATTATTGAGGTCCTGCTGTATATCACTAATGCACCAGACAACTACTGCTCTTTAGTTTATTTTGAAAAGAAAACCCAAGACAAACCGTAGTAGCACTGAGAAGCCTGACTGACTTCTCTCCTGTTGCTCTTACAAAAAGAGAGCAACTATTAAGCAACTATTAAGTCTTGACAGTTCCCGCCATTGGTTAACTGTCTCAGTAAATGCATCTGAATAGATGGAGTTGTAGTCCCTAATTCCATTGTACCTATTTAATCTTTTTTGTGTGTGCCAGAAGTCATATTTTTCTATTTCTGTGTCCATTGCAGGCAATGGCTAGCTTAAAAGACAAAAAGCTCTCCCCCGCTTTATTTTTATTATGGGGACAGGGTACAGATGTGACGATGATAATGATGGGGGCAGAAAGGGGGAGGGAGTTGTGTGGCCTCTCTGTCCTGCGCTGTGTTGCATGTGCAGCACCAGCTGGTGTTAATGGGGCTCTTTAGTCGCTTTAGCCCTCGATGGCAAACTCCCTGAAAGCATATAGTCAGGTCGAGGTGGTGGCTGTACAGCAGCAGAAACACAATTTTTGTGTTTGCTTGAGCCGTATGAGACCTGACTGTAGCTTGCTAGCTTGCAATATAACTTGATTTTTTTTTTCAGCCTGATCTATCTGTGGTTACACAGACTTAATTTGTTTGGAAGATCAGAATTCCAGAATACTGGGAACGTTCAAAAAACACTGGGCAGTCTCTCTCTCTCTCTCTTTTTTTTTTTTTCCACAAAGCATGAAACTAGTAAATCTCATGTAAGTGAACACTGCAGTGGTGGGGAGCTAATTGTATTGTGTATCACATTCCTGAATTTTTAAAATAAAAAAATATGGAACACTGATTTTAAGGAAAAATAAGTTTGTATTTCAGTCTCGAGATTGTTTACACTTCCGATTAAACGTGTCAGAGATGTACCAAACATTACTGGGTGAAATATTTTACACTTAGTACGTGTCTCATCCAGAAACATGCTATTTTAGAATCACATCTTAGATTATATCTGCCCCTAAGGGTGCAGTGCAGAACTAATTGGGCCACTCAGTGGGCTTGCCATGGTACCGTGAAGCTTTATTTTTTAGCAGAGTAAATTGCTTCTGTGGAACCCCTTATAATTTTAGCTTGATTGCCTTCTTCACCCACTCTAGGCTTTTGGTGATATCTGTTACTGCTGCATCATGGCATTTGATATGGACACACACATAGTTATGTAAAAGACAAAACCAGCCCCGACTTGTGACTCCCCAAAAGTCATGGCAAGGGCTCAGTCCTGTAAATTTCTGTGTTCACGAGTAGTTTTATCAGGCTGACGAGTAGTTACTTGCATGCAGACAATTACTGGTGGGAGTGAGTCCAAAGCTGCTGCCAGTATAGCCTGGCTTTTGAAGAAAGCACCTAGATTTTATGGATGTATTAAAATCAGGAGTACTGTGGTGTTCCTAAATTTGCTGCAGAAATGCTATCAGTGTGCTGAAATTCCAGGATTTATTCCTTTTCCCCAGAAGAAGCCCATTGAGTGTCCTAAGGCTTGTTAACAGTTTTAGCTAAATTGACATTGCTGTTTGCTGCTGAAATGGGGCCATCTGAATTTATCAAACACTGCCTTGTGGAGTTTGGGGGGAGGGATAAAGATTCTTGCCATTCTCCTTCCCCTACCCCCGGCTTTGACTGCACTTTCTAATCTCTTCAACTATGGAGAGACTGAGGGGGGGATGGAGGGGGTGAATTTTGTAGCTAGATGTTCCGAGTTCCACATGGAGGGAATGGGAAACACTGCTAACTATATTTAAAAGCATATAAATATGCTCTGACTGTTTTAGTTTCCCAGCACAGCATCAGTTACGCCCTTTTTAGGTATGCATTTAACTTCAGCTCTGGAGTAACTTCGGGTTTTGCTTTCTCTGTTGGTCAGAGAGAGGTGGATGCTCCAGTTGCCTGAGCTAAAGCCAGTCTTGACAATTTTCCAGATCAAACGTAGCTTTGCTGATAACAGGAGCTCTGATTATTCCTTATCACCTTTGCTTTGTGTGGTTAGCTGCCCATGGGGTACATTACCACGTTTTAGCAGGATCATATTTATGGGTTTTTTTGCATTCACTGTGTTATCTAAAGTTGAAGAGCAAAACCATGATACTGAAAAATATCTTTCATCTCAAAAGCACATGGGATTAATTTGGCTGCTTTTTTTTTTTTTTTCCCTCATGTCCTGGATCCTGTTTCTGAGCAATGTTGAAATATAACTTACATAGCTAGGGTTCATTGATGAGTTTTTGTTCGGGCTTCTTTTAAAATAAATAATATTTTGGAGCTTGTAGGTTGTTTTTTAAATTTTATTTTGAATTAAGTATTGAAGTCTGAGAAAATAAATGGAGCTCTTGAATGTCAAATGCTTTTAGTTGGGATTTCTTTCTCAGGTCAGTTCCTAGGAGGAAATCTGATCAGTAGAAATGCACTTTCACCATCTCCCAGAATCTCAGAAACAAGTGCAAAGCTTACAAGTAAAAGAAGAGGTTAATAAACAGGTTGTAAAGTGACGGCCTCCAACTGTCTGGATTCCAAGTGCAATTAAAAGAATAGTTGCTCAGTTCTAGGATCATGTGAAGAGTTAATTATGCAAAATGCTTTTTTTTTTTTTCCCCTAAGAAAAACAGCCTTTGAAAAGAATAGAAAACCTTCCTGTCCTGTTAATTGGCCGAGGTTAAAAATGTACTGCACGGGTCAGTAAGGCAGGCTTCCTAACAGCAGTCTGTACTGTTTAATACAATGTCTTTGGGAAGCAGCTCCTTCAGAGCAGCAGATGCTTTGGTGTTTTCCAGCTTCATTTGTTCCCGTTCAGAAACGCTGCCGTTTGGTAAAGTTTGTTGGGAGGAAAGTACTGACTGACTGCAGAAAAGGATAGAGCTGCCAGCAATAGCTCTGGGGAGGGCAGGGGGTTGTTAATACCTGCCTGGAGCTGGGCATGGGCTTGCCATGAGGAGTTCATTTTGCTGGAGCAGCTTCAGCAGCTGCTTTTTTTCTGCTTCAAGAAGGCAAAGCAGTTCCCCGTTATTGGCTATACGTGCAGGAGGGTATGTTTGCTTGGACTGTAAGCATTGCACATGAGCTTCAGTTTTGACACTTCCCAAAGCTACTTCTGCCTCCTCATAAAAAGATGTGATTTAAACTTAATACGAACATCCTTTATGACACATGTGAACGTGGGGATTTTCAATTAAGAGGATGGGAAGGTAAGCTTCAGGTCTGTATCTTGCTTTTCCTTTTACACATATCTTTACCCACGCCATTCCTAGACTTCCTATCCCAAATAGTTGCCTGATCACCTCAAGGACCAGATCTAGCTCCCAGGACATCTCCTTCTTGCTGCTTTTGCAACCGGGGAGCTGATGCCAGAGGGGAAGGGCAGGGTGGGAGTGAAGCTGTGCCTGACTCCTTCACCTTCTCCTCAGCCTGATCCATGTTAGCATCCCAAACCTGGCATGAAACCCTCGCCACCAACCCTTTGGTGTAGCATTTATGTATATGTATTTGATGTTCTCTTTTTTTTTTTTTTTTTTTTTTTTTGAGAGACAACTAACATGAGCTTTAAAGTAGGGCTCAGGCCAAATTGCAATCCCTCTCTTCCGTCACCCAAGCTCCATTTCTAGCCCCAGGGTTGGTGGGCATCCCAGGGTTGGTGGGCATCCCAGCGTTTCCCTCACAGCATCTGGTGCAGCTAAGAATAGCCACGGTGATGCTGTGGCACAGGATGTGCAACCTGCTGGGTTTCCTGCGTTTGTGCTGGTGTTGCTGGCCTGGGACGGAGCCCGTCTTCCCTGCTAGCGCTGCTGGACTCGCTGGGTCCATTTGTTAGATTTCATTTGTTGGATTAGGTTTGCTTGCACTTGTTTCTGTTGTGCTCTGCAGGACGGGCAATGGCGTTCTGCAGTACAGGCGAAAAAAAACCCAACCAAACCTCAGCCAAGTGAGGTATTGACTTGCTGCCCATCTTTGGTGCTCCGGAGTACGTCTGATGAGTGCAAGTGGCCACTGCTGGCCCGCTGCTGGCCCACTGCAGGCAGGGGCAGGGGAGGCTGCAGACCTGGATTCAGCTTTCACGGGTTGGTTCGGTGTGACCGTGCCATCCTCCCAGCTGCGGGTGCAGGCGTGTGTACGGGAGCACGGCACGGCACGGCACGGCATGGTTAGCCTCAGCGGGTAACGAGGTCACTGGTGCCCCAGTTTAGGAGGGAGCAGAGCACTCCCAACGCCTCACACCTTGCTGTACCCAAGAGATTTCCACCTCAGGCAGCATCGTCCCATCATTCTTGTCCCGGGGTGCCCAAGGGCTCACCCCCAGTCGGCTGCAGACCAGCTCACTTTCCCCTGAGACAGAGATCAGGAGAATTAACAAAATCTGGGTGATAATTTTTTTCTCAGATCCTTGTGGCCATGTGTGAAGGCTCCGACCCAAATGGTTCTGTGTGCTTCCAGATGAGTGTAAGGAGGGGTTGGGTTAAAATGCCAGGTGAAATCTAGGCTCAAGCAGCTCAACTTCTGAATGCCCACAGTGGCAGAGGTCTTAGGCTTTTACACCGTGCTGTTTTGAAGGGGTTTGCTCTTCTCACCCTGCTGTTCGAAAAAAAGAAACAAAGAATTGTGTTTAATTATCACAATAATGATTAGGCAGCCTTGGTAGCTGTGTTTCCAGCGTGTCTGAGTATCTGCCTGCATAGAGTAGGTGCCCAGCACAGACACCGAGGAGTGAGCTGGCCCGCTGTCGCTAAAAAGGAGGTGTTTGGTACATATGCTTCAGTTTGGAAGTGAAATGACACTTGGCACCATAATGTCCCAGTTATCTCTTTCTTTTGAAGGAGTAGGAAAACTACAGAGCTAAATACTGAGTCGAGCTGCGTGGGCAGAGCTCCTATGTGAGGACCATGCAGACGTCATGGTCGCAGCGTGACATTGTCAGCTGTATGTGAAAAGCTCAGAGCATCACCCAGGCCATGTGTGTTATTGTGTTATTCAAAACCTCAGTAACGTTTGCTGAAAACTTGCACAGGCTTTTTTTTTTTTTTTTTCTCTTACAGATCTGGAGAAGTTTAGCCAAGCAGCTTAAACATCTCACTACCAATGAAGAAGATGAGCTGGAAGGCTTTTGGACCGTGCTGTGTAATTCACCTGGATTGCAACAGCGTGTGCTGCTCTGGAAAAAAAGTGTGCCATTGAACCCAGAGTTTCAATGCCATTGCCCTTGTCTGCCCTTTCTAAAAGTATCTCCAAAAATGAGGTAATGTCAAAATAAGGTTGCTCTGCTGAAAGCTGTTTGGATATGAAAGTCTGCAGCTTCTGCAGTAGCCTCTTCTGTCAACAAGAGGCTGGCTGCCTCACCTGCAGCACTCCCGATCATTGCAGAGGCATTGCAAGACCAGCATCTGTGGTGCTTTTAATTGCTGGCCTCTGCCCGGACAGTTACCTGAGCTATTACTGCGTGCTTGAGGATTTTGCAATGGTTCTTTATTTGTTTTTAAGTACAGAAATTTTGATCTGTGAGATTTTTGCCAAAACTTCTTTCTGCTCTAGTAGTATCAGGAAGGCAGATCATTTTTCCCGCAGTGGCCACTCTGATCAGCAGAGAGCAAATGAAATCATAGTCAATGGAGAAAGACGAGCAATGGAGCATGTATGGGTTTTGCATTTGGACTGGTTATAATTTTTTTGCCACCGCAGCTGTTTTGGTGAGGGCAGTGGTGTTCTTTGGTCTTTCTCTATAGCTCTGCAGTGCTTAACAGGCTATTATCACCTACCTGTGGTGTCTGTGGATATCAAAGTTAGTGAAAGACATGGGGAAAAGTGCTTAAACAGATTCCAGCCGAAACTGAGACCTTAGGAATTCTGAGACTGAGAAGGCAGCCAGTGCACCCTCAGCTGTCACGTCAGGGAGGGACAGTGCGAAGTACCAAGCTTAGCACGCGGCTATAAAAATGGTGTAGAAAATCAAGGAACAGTAGGGTTTTTTTCATACCTGAGCATATGAGAAGTGGCCTATATTAGGAGACTGCAGCTTGGCACCAGCAATGTCCTTGCACGGAGGCTTTGTTGCGGGCAATGGTTAAGATCCCGAGAGAGCAGTATTTCTCCAAATGACTGAAGGTAAAGTCAAATGTGGAGAGTCCTTATGCAACATGGAGTTCCCCTTTCCAAACAGCGGTTTGGAGAGAAAAAGTCATTGGTCGGGGCTAGGACAAAAATTGCTTAAACAAGATAAACAAGGGTGGACTGCTGCCATCTTTCCCTTCCCCTTTATCTCTAAACCTTAACCTTAAATTACAAATCTGAGGTTAACGCAGTGCACTGCATCTGCAACTACTGAAACCACAACTGCTGAACCAGCTACATTTGAATAGATCTTATGTATTTCAGTAATGATGAAGGTGTCAACGTTCCTCTAGGTAACAGAAATATTTCTAAGCTTTTAAAGTTCACCTGCAAGTATTTTTAAATATTACTAAGAGTGTTTTCAAATTAAATAATTAGTTCTCCCGATAAAGTGTTTCATAATCAAGAAAATGATTTACTAATTCTGTATCCTTGTTTCTCATCCAAGTAGTTCACAGAATATAGAAATAAACTTCCTTTCAAAAAGCTGTCCAATTTCTGTGGGCATGGTATTTTTTAAATATCGGCTAGAAAGAAAGGAATCATAATTTCAGTTATAAAATTTGAGCTAACTATACAATCTTGGTAGCAGGCCACTGGCCCATAAGAAATGCTTCAGCTCAGTGCAGAGTTCTGAGTGGCTGAAGAACCAGTTGTGAGAACAAGGATCACAGCCATAAAATAGGGTGGAAAAATCTTTGCTTGATCTTCACAAAGAAGAAACTACTTCAGTGATACGTAAGAAAAGGTATCTGTTCCTAAATTGCATTTTTGCTTGTGTTACGTGTAGCATCCTGCAAAACTAACCCTTTGATATACTGGTTATGTGATGATGACTTTATTCCAGAAATACCAGATTAGATCCTGACCTGTGCAATGGTTTATCCGGCGGTGAAAGTTGGACAGGGAAGAGTGGAGAGCACGATAGATGCATTTCTGGACTGAACGTCACTCAGCTTCTCCTTGGAGTACATGCATTCCTTTTTAAACACTGTGGAAGCGTGTTTGAGGTTTTACCCAAATCTGATAATCCTGGTTTTCAAAAAACTTTGTTTTGACAGGTTGTTTTTGAAGGAGAATGTCTTAACCAACTTGGCTTCAGCGTGCCTTGCCACAACAACGCCTTTAAGTGCCACGTGCTGGCTGGCTGAGCCAGGGACACTGTATTTTCCTGTGCTCAGTAAGGATGAAAGTCTCTGAGCCAAGTCACATACTGGATGTAGAGTATTAAAGACCTGGAAATGTGGAAGAATGTGCTGAAGATGAGGCTAGATTAACTCTCAACACCTTTAGCCTTTATTGTGAAAGGTGGCTTTGGGTTGCGTTTTTTTCTCCTTTTTTTCTGTAAATGTGATTAATTCCAAACAGAGCTGCTCATGTTTAGAGGAAGAAGAGCTTTGGATTCACTGAGATTTCACCGATGTGCTTTTTGGTAGGTCTAAGCTGTTTACTAAGTAAATTGGGTAGGATGGTTGTTACCATTGGGTACTCTAACGGTTGTTACAGAACCCCTTAGAGTAATTTTTCCATCTCCTAGCATCTGTAATAAGTAGATTATGAACATAAGAGGTGTTCCCCCTTATGTTGGGGACTCTGACAGATCTGAAAAGCACTCTCTGTTCATAGCCTGGGGCTCTGACCTCTGTCATGCTTTCCATCCATCAAACATTGCTAGATAGAGTTTAAAGAAATATGAAGAGCTCTCTGAGGCTAGAAAATGAGACCACTTACTTTGTAGTGACCGAGGCTCTTTGAGTCGTCTCACTTGTCTGTATATGGTCTTCAGTTTCCCCAAAAATCTAAAATTTCAGTTTTAGGCTGACCTTGTAAATAAGGATGGGAGGCTGCTTGTAGAAATTGTGTGGGCAGCCAGCCAGACTACTTCAGTGCTAAGGAAAAAAGAAGTCCATCCTCCCTCGGACTGCACCCCAAGCAGAACCAGCCTAGGGATGGAAAACCAGCATTCCTCCTGGGAGAAACCCAGATGGCTGATGGTTAATCCCTGCTGTATACTGCACCACTTTGGGGGCCATAGCACGACAGAAGAAGCAGAAGCATCCCTGCCCGGAGCTGGGACATGTGCAGGTCAGCTAACCCGTGCTCTGAGCAACTCCTCTTGCAAAACACCCGTCTAACGACAAAGGCACATATAGCCCTGTCCCTCAACATTTAAAACCCTGACTCTTTGTATAGGAAAGGTCTCCAAATCAAAGCCATGTATGGTATAGTTGTACAGAGAGCGGTGGGCTGGTGGAAATGGCACTGCCAGTGGTGTAGCAACTCTTTTATTGGGCTATCAGTCCAGATATTCCTGGGATTTTAATGCCACTGCTGAGTTTAGATCTGACAAATGAGTCTTATAACTCAGTTTATGCAGAAATGACTGTTTAAACCAGGTTACTTCTCCTTTTCTTGTGCAGGGGGCTTTTTCTAGGTTATCCTCTTTTTTCCACGATGACTTCTAGGCACTGCTAGGGGACTAGGTTGTCCCCTCCCAGCAGAGCACTGAGCACATGGGTAGGTATCCTCAGGCAGGGCTGCAGGATGCTTCCTAATCTGGAAATGGGGAAAAACAACCACCATGAGAGAGTTTGCAGTGCTTTGCAAAATACATAATAGATACCAAAGTCTCCAGGACTTCAGAATCACATGGACTCTGACTTTTCGTGCAATGCTATATAGTGTTTAGGTAAAATGTTAAAACTACACTTACTCTAAAATAAACCTATACTGTAACACGAAGGCACAAAGATGGAATTAGTACTCTTTCCTTCTTTAATAGGAGTCAAGCTGAGATGGAGAAGGAGAGTTTATAAATGTTTTCTGTTTAGTTTTTTTCCTTTCACACTTTGCAAGACTTCTTGTTAGAAGGCTAGAAACAGACTTCTGTTAACTTTTGGTTATTAAAAAACCAAAGAGAAGTCTTGGAAAGAAATTGAGGTCTGAGAACACAGCAGGGTAATGGGAAACTTTAATAAATATCCTGTTGTTATAACATCTGTCATTTTAGCATTAACAAGCTCAGGACTTTAGCTGTTGTATGATCATGGCTCCACTTTGCATATTAAGGGAAAGGCTGTTAGACCTTTCAAGTAAAAGCTTTTTGCACAGCAGGATGCTTTAACCTCTTGTATCCTGAAGCTATTTAGCTAAAGCAGCCTGAAAGTGATATTGAGACAGACTCCTGTGTGAGTCAATTAGGAAGGATACAGAAGCAGTTAGGCTCAAGGGTTTTCCTCATTTTGTTCTCTTTGATGTCCAGAAGAGCCAGAAAAAAACTCAAAACCAAAATAATGTGGGTTGGTTTAGATTTGTTTGGGATTTTGTTTTGGTTTGGGTTTTCTTTGTTGGTTTGTTGTTTGTTTGTTTTTTTTTTTTATTTTGATTTGGCCATACTTTGGTTCTCTTAAAGTTGTAGAGATGAGATTTAAGAGACTGTCTTATTAAATGAATAAGCATCACTGAAGCAAAATAATGGTAGATGTCCATCGCGTTCAAGGCAGTAAATACATACCAACCGCAAACACAGAGTGGTATTTTGGTTCATTTAAAACAGGCCTATGTAAGGACCAGAACAACTGTACAAATACTGAACTCCATATAGTGTCTCTTGCCACCTGTTTTTGTGATTTCTTTAGCCTGTTGACTCATATTTTTCTTTTCTGGAAGCTAAAGAAAATGCCTGCCATGCTGAAAATGCTCCTGGTTTGGTTTTAATCTCAGACGAAGTTCATCCAAAAAAAGATCATAATGTTTCTGACCTCTTTAATTTTTTTCTTCTATGTGTCAGCTGGTGAAATGAGAGCCCTCTATGAGCTCTGTGCTGCAAAGATACAGCAAACATCACCCACCCGGTGCATGGCTTCTTATGCAGGGAGGACCTGAAAGAAAGAGGTTGTCTTGGTGCTTGGGAGAAGTCCATAGCATGTTGGGTGCTGTGGTTTTTGAAGACACCTGTAGCCATCTTGTCCCAGAGCGCTCCATTGTCCTCCTCCTTGTCCTCCCTCAGGGTGAGGAAGCACCCTGTCCAGCTCACAGCTCCCTCAGGGACTGGTGTCAGTCTATTGGTGGACTATGTCTCCTAGGACATAAGGACAAATCCCCGTGTTCACATGCTGCTTAGATGCTTCTGAAAAGCCCAGCGGCATCAGTCTGCACCCTCAAGGGCTTCCAACCTTCTGCGTTCTTCTGGAGCCTACAATGCTAAGTGATTTTTCAGAGAATTTAGGCTCCTGAATGCAGGTTTTTGGCATGATAAGACTCCTTAAAGCATGTTTGCTTGCTTTAAACAGGACCAAGATTGTCTTCCAAATGCTGATACTCTGTTTGGGGAAAGAACACCATACAAATGAGTAAGGCCAGATGTACAGAAGAGCTGCTGTCTCCTGTGGCACAACTGGAAAGCACAGACGTGATCTGGGACACTGGGGCACACAAAGCCCTTGCTCAGGTGATTAATGAGCAGCAGATTTACTTTGTGTGCTTTTAACTTCTATTCCTTTTAATGACGTTAAAGCAAAATCAGGAACCTTCATATTCCCCCCCCCCAAATTTTGAAAATAGCTGTGCAAACATTTCAGTAGCTGGTGGTGGGTTTCAGTTTCACAGGGGCAAGGGAGGGCAAAGGAGGGGCTTTTTTTTTTTTTAATGATTTTACTTCCTGAAATATTTAAAAAAACCACTTGACTCAAACCACTTAAAAGTTTGAAATAATTTTCCCTTTTGTCAGTGAAATTACAAGTTCAAATTCTCACAACATTTTGAGTAGAACAAGACATTTGTATCCCAATAGCTTTTGCTAAAGACTTTCAGAACTGCTAACATGATAGAAAATCAATTATTTGCATAGGGGTAATTCGAACCCATTGAAGAATGAGAGAAATGAATCCCAACAATGAAGTTCAATGGTAAGCGCTAAGATCTTGCAATTAAACTGTGCTGTAGGATTATGCATATTAGCACATGAATTGCTCTTTAAATTATAAATGTCGAAGCAAATAATTATCTACAGCTTCTGGGAAGGGATATTCAGATTAGGCCGGTGAAATACAATACTTTGCTTTTGCAAAATACAAATAGAAGAACAGCTTGCTGAAAACACACCAAAATGTTCCCTGTGACGGCATTGTCCGGTTAAGCCACATTTCTTCTTTCTGAAACATGGGTGGCACCTTACACTTTTTTCCCTTTAGAACCAGGCAAAATCAGAATAGTCAAAACCTCGAGGAACACCTACCAGATTTCCAGAGACTGGCTGCAAAAAACCTACAGAGGTGCTAATTTGTGTCCTGCTGGCTCCAGCAAAGAGGGTGCTGGGAAGACCAGGGTGTCAGGGAACAGGGATGCACGGGGATGTTGCTCTCTGATGCTGGCATGGGCATCGTTGCTGCTGTGCCTGGGCTTGTGGGAGCCAGCTGCCTCCAGAGGGGCTGCACCCTCACGGGTGGCTGCTACCCACCATCACCTCGCACGGCTGCAATCACCTCGCACGGCTGCAATACTTAACACACAGCTGCAATCCTTGTGCACAGCTGGGCTGGGGCTGCCCTGGGCAGGTGCAGGGGGATTGATTAGAGGGGTTGGGCGCAGAGGGGCAGCCCCACACTTATCTCCCATAGCAGCCCGGCGCCACCCTGCCTCTCCCCTGGGCAGTGGGGCAGCCTGGGGACCTCTGCTCTTTAGCTTGAGCTCTCTCTGGCCACTAGTGATGTAACACCTTGCTGTCCTCCATGCTCAGTAGCAATTTACTGAGCCTTCCACCATCACTCACAGTCTCAGGAAGTTTTATCCCAGCTCCCTGACCTGTGCCAGTGACCGACTAGGGCATTGCCTGCAGCATCAATCCTGCTTTCTACTGCCAATGGGTCCTTGTCCAGAGCTGCCCCACAACCGCCCCAGAAGACGCCAGCCCACCCTGGTGCCGCTCCTCCTGAGCACAGCCTGGGGTGGAAACCAGGGCAAGGGGGTTTGTGGCAAACGGAGCGACGGCGAGGCTTGCCCACAAGCCACTGCACAACCCCGGTGATGCGGGCGATTGCTCTCGCGCTGTAAAGTGCAATTTGCCAAAATGAAACCGCACCCGGCCACAGGCACCCGGCCACAGCATCCCAGCAGCCCTGGAACCGCCACCACCGCAAGGAAACGGGTGGCCCTCATTAGCAGGGAAATTCATCTTTTACAAGAGCCATTAGCTTTTAACCAGGTTTTTAGGGGTGGGAAACGGCTTTCCTGTTGGGCAAACCCTTAACAAGGAAATAACTGGCTCCAAACATCCAGGGGCGGCGGGGAGTTCAGAGCAGAGTCAGCTCTGAACTCCGCAGCTTGAGCTCCCGGGGACAATGCAGCCTCCAGGCTCCCGCGCCCGGAGCAGCCGGTGGCGGAGCTGCAGGGAGCTGCCCTTATTTATTTGTTCCTACCGTGCGGGCTGAGACACGGGCTGTGTTTTATGTTCCTCTGCAGGAAGGTGATAAAGTGCCTGAGAGCGGCTGAAAAACACTCGCCAGTAAATTCAAAGGGAAAGGCCATTTCTCGTGCCTTGGAAGGGGAGCTGAGGGATGCTGGAAGGCAGAGAAGACTGAATCTCGGCACATCGCACGGCAGCGTGGCAGCAGGCACAGGAGGAAATTTTCTGGTTTGTTTCATTGCTTCTTCATTTTTTTATTTTTTTTTTTCCCCTCAATGATTTTTACTCTGCCTGTGGCCTGGGCAATCAATATCTTCTTGCCACCAATAAATATTCCAGGCTTTTAAATGATGATGCATTCCAGGGTGAAACAAATTAAGTGTGTGATTGCTGCCCTCTTGTATTCAAACTAATTCTGTGGGTCTAAATGGAAACTCGGAGAGAGATTTCCAAACCGGGCTCTCTGGTTTGATTTGACCGTGGCAGATTTGAACAAGGGAGGAAAACATCAGGTCTGGCTTCAGCTTGTCACTGATCCTCCTTCATTCACTGAGCAGAGAGTGGGGCTGAATCCATCGGGGAGGTGCAGATGGTTGAGCATCGGCCTGCCCGGGGCATGGCTGCACCCTGGTTTTCCTCGGTGGGCATTTGTGGAGCTGGGTATGGGTTCAACCTCCTGGCAAAGCACACCCCAGGCTGAGTGCACTGGTCCAAATGCTCACCCCACCCAGGTGTCACAGCAGCAGAGACTTCAGCTCTGATCTGCTTGGTGCAGTGGCCAGTCAGGGAATGTCCCCCAAGGTCCCACTACTAATATCTATCCCAGGGAGCTGGGTGGAAACCTGTCTGAAGCCCCCAAAAGTCTGCTGTGGCTGTGACAGCAACTGGTTCCACCCCCATGTGTCTGAGGGAGAGTAGATTGGCTTAATTAAGCACTGGGCTGATGTTCTTCTTAAGCAGAGTTGGATGGTTTCATGCAAATAAATTGTTATAGGGGATATTATTCTCTTTGGTTTCCTATGGTGTATGGTTTTTTGCAGATGTGGTGGAGGGACCACATAGTGAGTGCCACTGTGTTTCTCTCAGGGTATCTCTGATGCTTAAACCCCACAGCAGAGAAACTGTATGGGCCAGTTTGGGAAATATTTGACTCCGTTTCCCAACTTCTGCTACACTGAGAGCTGTTGCTTTGCAGGATTAAGATGACTGCAGAAGACGGATGGCAAAGACTCTGGGCATCTTTGCCAGGAGCAGATAGTGCATAGCAAAACACGGCCAGCTTGGAGCAAGTGGATACCTCACATTGGTGGCCAGCAGCCCTGCTTGCTCACAGCCGTCACCGCCGGGTCTTGGCCTCCCTGTGGAGGGTCTTCTCTCTCTCCCCCTTCTTCTTCAGGGAGAGGATGCTGCCATTTTAATAATGGCAACGGTGGACTCCCTGTGCTTTAATCCTCATTAGCTTGTATGTACCTCCAGGCAATACATGATGGGCCTTGACATTTGCCATCAAGAAAATGAAGTCCTCCCAGTTTCAGGGCACCCAGTCCTGGTTTTGCACCAAAGCTTTTCATATGGACAGCCACTTCATTTCTATAAACTAGCAATAAGCCCTGCAAAGCCTGTGTATCAGCAAAAGGCTCTCCACAGCTGCAACTGTCATCAAAACAGGAGCTAATGCTGTGGAGGAGCCCTTGCCCGTGGTAACTGTCAAGCAGCATTTGCCAAGCAAAGGGCTCAACAAAGGGCTTCAGCTCTGTCCCTGCCCTCCTCCACCGTGCTTGTGGTTGAGTTATGACCTGGGAGAGGAGGGAGCCGTGTAAGACCAGACTCCACAAATGATTAGTAAAGTCTTTACTCATTCTTTCTTTCCAAGGAGAAGCCCCTGGATGCCAGAAGAGGCCGAAGAAATGCTTTGTATCTTCTGCTGCAATGGCAACCAGCTCCGAAGAAAATCTGTGTTGGTGTCTGGTGGGAATATCTGGAGCATCAGGGCTCGGTCTGCTGCTTCTCCTAGAAATCAGCAGGAACTTTGTCGCATCCTTCTCTGGCCCAGCTCTGTTCCCGTGGCTGGCAACCCCTGCTAAGGAAAAGCAGGGAGGGTATTTGAAGTGGAGGCTGCTGGGGAGGGAGCAGGCTGACTGCTGGGAGGTTCTTCAGCCTTAGTCCCCCCTGTAGCACTGAGGTCTGGTGTTCATTTTTCTTCCCCTTGGGTTTTGCCCAAGGCAGCCTGTGAGTTTGCTGCCGGCCAGTGTGCAGTGTGTGCAGCTTGGGGTGCTGGGGCTGAGGATGAGCCAGGAAGATAAGCTATCTGTGAGCATAAATGTGCCTCTAGCCTCACACATGTTGTAGGAAAAAGGAAAATTTCTGAAAAGGAGGACATGCCAAGAGAGGGGCTGGGGGGTGCATGCCTTGTTTCTCCTCCTCTTTCCATCAGCAGCCACTGCTGACCCCATTTGGAGGCAGGCTAAAAGAATGAAAGACCCCTCAGACCCAGTGTGGCAGTCCCTAGGTTACAAAAATAGAGGGATTTATGAACTGAGGGAGGTGGGATACTTCTGACCCTGTGCAAACAGCAGAAACACCCACCTTAGGCACTACGCCTTGAGATCTTCTAATGGCCAGGGCACCTGTGGCTTTTTTCTTGCAGCTCCTTTATGTGGGTGCCCGGATATTCAGCCACATGCTGCAAGATTTTGGAAAACATACTCCACAGACCAGTGTGCTGTTCAAGAAATGGTGGTATGGGTGATTTTTCAATCCTCCAGCAGTTTGGAGCATGGGCCGCAGTGAACCTTCCAGGCAGGTGAGGCGGCTGAGCTGGCAGAGGTCTTGCAAGGTGCTGCTGGGCACCAGGGCCACAGCCAGCGACTCGGGTCTCTGCTATATTCCCTAATGAGAGGCTGAAGGATCTGGGTCTGTGCATTAATCACTGCAAACCCAGCTCTCCACTTGTAGGATCTTCCCAGGGTTTTGCGTATCTTGGCATGTTTAGATAACCAAAGTGGTCTGCTGAGAAGAAGAGGCTGGTAGCAGGCTCCTGGGAGGCAGCACCATGAGGGCTGCTCTGCGTTAACCTTTGTTGTTATTTGGCACTGGTGAGACCCCACCTCGAGTACTGTGTCCAGTTTTGAGGCCCCTACCACAAGAAAGACATTGAGGTGCTGGAGCAAGTCCAGAGAAGGGCAACAAAGCTGGTGAGGAGTCTGGAGCACAAGCCTTATGAGGAGAGGCTGAGGGAGCTGGGGGTGTTCAGTCTGGGGAAGAGGAGACTGAGGGGAGACCTTATTGCTCCTTACAACTACCTGAAGGAAGGCTGTAGAGAGGTGGGGATTGGTCTCTTCTCCCGGGTCACAGATGATAGGACAAGGGGTGATGGCTTCAAGATGCGCCAGGGGAAGTTCAGGTTAGATATTAGGAAATATTTCTTTACTGAAAGAGTTGTCAGGCATTGGAATGGGCTGCCCAGGGAGGTGGTTGAGGCACCATCCCTGGAGATATTCAACAGATGAGTTGACATGGTGCTTGGGGATATGGATTAGTATTGGGTTGGTGGTGTCTTGGGTGTGGTGTAGGGTTTGTTGGGGGGGTTGTTTGTTTGTTTGTGGGGGGTTTTTCATCCTTTTTTTTGTTTGTCTGTTTTTGGGTTGGTTTGTTGGAGTTTTTTTCATTCTTTAAACTAGGTAATCTTAAAAGGTCCCTTCCAACCTAGGTGATTCTGTGATTCTGTGAAGGGGAGAACCCAGCAGCAGCGCGTCGCACCATCGCTATACACTGCGCCCTATTTCAAGATGAGCCTGACACAGATTAGAAAGAAAAGCTGGAAAGACTGAGCAAACAGATCCACAGCTGACCAGAGCCTGTTTACACCGTGGCCTGTGGAGTTTTTGTCAGCCCACAGGATGCTTTAGTCAGTAAGCTGCAGTGTCCCTGCTAATTCAGTGTACCATCCCTGGGAGGCTGTTAAGGAATGAGCTGGAGCTGCAGCCTTTTGCTTGATACGCTGCTGTTTTCATGGTACTTTTTGTGTCAGGTCCAAGCTGGAGAGAAGCACCTGAGCACTGGGGATTTTACACCATCACCCCACTGTACGTGTTACACCGTGACTCCAGCTTTCACAGCTCCCTCTTTGCCCTGGGTGCTTTTAGGTGAGGTATGGAGCTCTGCCCACAGCCTGGGCACCTACCTCAAGGTCTAACTCGTTGCACTGCCTGCTGCTTTTATTTGCATGAGTTTTCTAAAGTGTCACAGTGGCCAAGCTTGATGGATTGCCTACCTGAAGTAGCCGGATAATCAGCTGAAGTGTTCATTTGGGTGTATCGATTTCTACGTGTGTCCTATATTTTAATTGCTAAGTTCAGCTTCCAAACTGTTTTGGGGAACTCTCTTTTGGTATTCCCTGTTCCTGAAGTAAAAACCCCTTTGTCCATACATTTCCTGTTTTCCTATGTAAAGGAAAATAGGATTTGACGTTTTAAGTAAGTAGAATGTAGAGCACTCTCCAGCAGGTCAGTTTAGAGTGGGGCTGCTTTCTGCTAATAGGCAAGCATATACTTCTGTTTGTTTTTCTTAGGTTTTTGTGATATTCTCTTACTGTGAGAAATGAGCACTGCCAAGGAGAGATGAAGCCATGGCTTAGATACGAAGGGGAAGTAAAAAAAGGCTGACAATACACTGCAAACGCAGAGCTGCTTTTTGGGCTGATTCCCCCGAGCTGTGGGATTGCTGGAGTGCCAAATCGGGCTTGTGGTTCCTTAAAAAGGCACCCACACATATTTTGTTTCCTGGCAATGTGTGTGAGTGACCTTACAGTATTTCTGGCAAGTCCCCATCATGTGGCTGCCAGCAGCTGCTTGTGTGAAACACGATGGGCAGATGTGCTACCACCCTGGGGAGCATGAAGTTTTCCTAAGGCACAAGCCCACAGATATTGAGGAAACAGTCAGGAAGCATCATCCCAGAAAGCCATCTTAAACAGGGCTAGACTCAGAGGTGGCCTTTCTCTCCTCTCCCCAAATCACCAGAGGCAATTGCAGGTGCTGATGGGCTCACCAGCATTGCATGGAACAGATTTGGAAGGAGAGGAGGACCCGGCGCTGCCGTTGAGCTAATGGCAGCACACCAGGCATCTCCTCTCCTCCTCCTGCTGCCAGAGAGGCGGGTAATTACCATATCCATTTTAGAAATTAAGAAACTAACACATGCATAGGCGGAAGGGTAGAGTTTTAAGAATGTGTGGGCATCTGAGATGCAAATGCTTTGGGAAATACCACGTTGTGCCTGATTTGCATCTGTAGGCATCTAAATACTTGTACCGATGTGACCCAGAGGGCCCTGTGTGAGGATGCAGGGAGCACAAGCAGTGATGTAGGGTGATATCCCTCACACCCTCGCTGGGGATCCCTCACTCTCACCATGCCTGGGCCAGTTACTCCCCTGCCTTTGGATCAGCTCCAGGAACAAGTGCTCCTGGGTTCCCCTGGATAGCAGCAAGGATGGGATAAGTCGGGACGGCGGTTCCCTCTTAACCCTGCAAGAGAAACCTGCATTGGCAGCCTCGCTGTCCTCCCAGCTCCTCCTCCATGCCAGCTTTTCTAATTCAAATAGAAATCTAGTTGAAGAGTCAGCAGATTTATTTCGCTTCAGGAGTAGTAAACCTGTTGGTTTTGACTGCCTGAATATTGCCGTGGCCCAGGATGGATGCTGTGTGTCACTTGCCAGGCGCCATCAATGCTCCCAGGCAGGAGGCAGAACTGATGCCCCACGATGGCCCCTCCCAGTCCTTGTGGGACTTTGAACACTCCTCTTTATGATGATGTTGGGGATGTTGAAAGTTATCACACAAGTTGCAAAGGAGTGAGAAAGATTACTTCAGTGGAAAAACAGATATAATTATCTGTAATAGGTTCAGTAGCTGTGTGTGCAATTGTTTCCTCCTTAGGACCTTGGTACACTTGAGAAGAGAAACTTCCTGGTTTCTGTGCAAAGGTGTCATCATGATTTGTCATAAATGAACCATCCTGTCCCCAACTTTCATTTTCCAGTTTTCAGTACACCTGGGGCATCACTTGCTCTAGAAAAATGGCCAGTCTAGCTCAAATTTTCTGGGGAGCTTTGAGAGACAATTTTACTAAATGTCAAGAAGTACTTTTTTGGCTGCAGTCAAAGGCTTTTCCTTTCTTCCTAAGCCCAACTGGTGAGTTTCCTGACTTTGTTATGGCTCTGAAGTCCATCTTCAGGCACCTGCTTGACTCTTTCTGTTGGAGCGCTGTCCTGTCGTTTTCCCAGAGGGCATCTACATAAGGAGCCAGGTTTGGCCTTCTTTTGGTGGTGCTCTTTCCATGTGCTTTCCCACCTTCTTTTTCTATATGAGCAAAGAAACAAAGGTCTTTGCTCCTAATGCTGGGACTTGTAGTTATCCTCATGTGACAGGAAATGTAAGGTTGCAAAATATTGTTGAGTTTTTTCCAAAGTCTTTACCATAATGAGGCTAAAAACACTCCAGTTGGCCTCCCTGTTCAGTATGATTTTAGTACAATATTTGAATGAGGGCATCCTTTCATCCATGGCCACTTGGACTGGTCCACTTTTCAAGGTCCAAAATGCAAGCCTTTTCTTCACAAGTAGTAGTAAGATGCTTTCAACAAAAAAAAAAACAAAACAAACCAACAAAAACCCCCAAACACAAAAAACCCCAACCAAAATAAAACAAACACAAAAAAACCCTGAAGCCCCCAAAAATACCCAAGGAAAAAAATTAATTCCATTTGCCTTTTCAGAGAAAAGTATGAAAACAAATACATAAGGAATATGATGGAAAACCACAGCTTTTGTGTGGGATAGACTTTCTGCAGCTGAAATGCCAAAGTCTGCATCGGTCTGAACTACCGTCAATCATCTGCTAACCAAAAATATTTGGTTGTTTCTGCAGCTGACTAGGTTTTTTTACACCCCTCCCCTGCAACTGGCAGAGGACTAGCAGCAGGAGGAGGCAGGTTTGGGGAAGAGGCATGAGTGTCATGGTGGCAATGTAGGAAGAAGTAGGAGAAGTAGGAAGTAGGAGAAGGTGCAGAAGAAGCAGGAGCAACGAGCACTGCTGGAAACGCCTGATTGTGTGGGACTGGTAACGTGGGAGCCTCACACTGGCACAGGGCATGAAATAAAAGGACTTTGCGGTGAAACTAGAAATCGTCAAAAAGGCTCACGTTCAACTATCAATGGAGGAGCTCTTGAGAAATGTGTGCTGTGACCTCTGACATTTCATCTCTTATCAGGTTTAAGCCAGTGGCTTTTGTGGCACAGTTATGTGGTGAGGCAAGGTGGTTTTGGTGATAGGTCTTATTCTAGTGACTTCATTTTTGTTGGATTTCTTCGCTTGAATCTTTTGCTATTGCTAATAGGTGTGCTGAGGAGGAACGCTGCAATGCTGAAGAAGATGCTGAGAGAAAACTGGTGAGGTCATTTCACACCACTTTCCTGAACTCCTTGACTAGGCTTCTTCAACCTTTAAAAACATATTACAAATATGATTAAATACTTATTCCTCAGGGCACTGGCTCTTTTGAAGGCTACTTGTCCTATAGGAGCCAGTGTGTGTGCTGCAGCGGTTCAGCTTTGGGAGGGTTCAGGGCAACTGGCATTTAACTCTCCATTCACAGTGGCAGGTATACGGAGGTGGCTGGGGACAATGAACTGTGCCCTGGGGACACCCAGCGAGCCTTGGCTCAGGGTGGCCCTCACATCTCTCAAGTCCCTGCTGCAGGCTAGAAGCTGGAGGTAGCATGATGGCCTACTGGGCGAAGATGTCCTGGCCACGAAGAAGGGGTGCTCCTTGTACATATCTCTTCTTGGAGGTTTTTGGCACTGGCCCCTTGGTGTCTTAATCCTTTCATACCTGTCGCTGGTAAAGCTCCTGCACTGAGAGTAGCAGGTGCATCACTGCTGCTCTTTCCCTCACCACCTCCCTCAGCAGCCACTCCTTTCCTGTAACTGTTCTTCTCTTTGGGAATATTCCCTCCCAACACCCCACAATATTTAGCTTATTTTCCCCTTACCTTTCATGTCTGTGGTTGCCTTCCTGTCTTACTTTTTTTTGCTCTGGCTTGTTTCGGGCCTCCCTGCATGGACAGAGGGGCATCTTCCCCCTGCCTCGCCTAGGGCAAGGCCCACATCATACTGCTGGGTGAAAACCCACACTCCAAAAGTAGTTATGTGTAGCTCAGTATTGACCTGTTATAAATTTACTTGTTTTCATTGTGGTGTTGATGATATAGCAGTGAATACATGACTTGTGGGTGCTCAGGGTCAGAAGCTGTAGCCACCTCTTCTCAGGAGGAAAGGCAAGCATAAGCTGAAACACCCAAGCTGCAATCAGTGGCAGAACATCACTCCAGGAAGCATCATGCCTCTTCAGCGGGTGTTGGCTTTCTAAGGCACCTCAAACACTCTGCCAGGATAATTAGTAGTGATCTGAATCAGACATCACTATGTACATGTCTGTCTACAACAGTGGCATATTTCGTCATACACCTGCAGTCAACAGCAATTTTGAGGTGGATACACTCCCTAGCCCACAGTAGTCACCTCCTTGTGCTTGTTGTCATCCTGCGCGGGTGGGAGGTGTTTGTCCTGACCATCAGTCTTTTGGATTCCTGCTCAGAGTGAAGGTTGGGCTCTCGTGGTGAGCACCAGGCTCTGTGGCCAGGCATTCCCAAAGCTGAGATCACCCTTCATTTGTCTGCTTGCTATCTGCAAGAAGTCTTTGCTGCTTGCAGAGACACCATCACTTTGTACGGGTCCTCATGTTGTCTCCATGTCATTCTGGGAGGCTTGCTACACGCAGCGAATGAAAGGTGAAGGACAAAGCTGGAGGGAGATGTGCTTTAGTTTAGCTGGGACAAGACAGGCATTTCCTCTGCCAAAGGAAAGAGCAGGTTTTGATCCCACCGTGGTGGTATTTGTTCTGAAGGAAAAAAACTAAGTAGTTTATTGGGTGCAGCACAGACGGTTCACTCTCAGCCCAGTGGCTAGGTAAACACCTCCCAACCTCAAACCCTTAAGTCTCCCACAAGAAGGCTGTAAACTAGGGGTATAGTGTTGATTTTTCACTGAAAAACATTAATAACGTGCAGCATGGACTCTGACTTTTCTCTGCCTACCCTGTAAAATGCTGCCCGTCCTGCTGTGGCATAGGTGTAGCAACAGTCAGCCAGGTCTAGACACCTCCTCATGCTCCGAGCGGCCAGGCTGAGGTCATGTCTCCATTCACTTTATTTTATTAATTTGTGATTTAATTCTTTGTTTTTCCCAAAAGGCTTGTAATATGGGATGGAAGGAGGGGAAAAAAAAAAAATTAACCACTGGAAGTTTGCAGCACCTTCCTTGCGGTCAGCAGGAGCTGTTTTGGAAGCCAGGAAGGAGCCATGAGGTGTGTGGGTGCCCCTCACCCCTTTGTGGTGACACCCAGGGATGGTCTGGGGGTCTCTTGAAGCCCATGGGAGTGTGCAGGTGGAGAGCACCCATGGGTGGGTTGGTGGCCTGGGGTACCCAGCGGTGGAGGCAGCAGGGCCAGTGGAGAGACCATGGCCTTTGGCTCTCCCCTCACCTGGGTGAGCAAGAGTGAAACACCTCGTCAGGGAAGCACGAAATGGCATCAGGGGAAAGGAAAGCATGCAAGACAAAAGGCTTATACATTCTCCAGGGAAGAGAAAGGTGGGAAAAGCAGAGCAAGGAGACATAGGGAGGAGATGCCAGCTAGGTGGAGGGGAAAGGGGGAAGCCCTCCTTCCCCAGAAGGGAGCTATGGAGATGCCAGCGCTGTGGAGCCAGGGCAGGACGAGGGGTGTGGGTGAGAGGGAGGGAGACGCAGACTGGCGGTACCTGTTTTGTGCTACTTCACCTGTGACTGCTCGTGCAACTCTTCAGGCCTGCCTTTGTGCTTCAGTTCCTTAATCAGCCCCAAGATCTCAATGTAAACTTGCTCTTCTCACTCCGGCTAGGGCCAGCCCTCCTAGCTCTGTGCCCTCTGTGCCAGCCATGCTCCATCTCCTTCCCCAGAAAGCTCACTTCTCTCTGCCAGCCTCTGATGGTTGTCCACAGCAGAAGCATCTGTGGGCTCCATCCAGGCAGCCTTTCCCTCCTTATCCCCTTTGGATGAAATGTGGGCACCTGCAGACAGTTGTGTGATTTAGATCAGCCTCCAATATTGCCACATTTCCAGGGAGACTGTGGCTTTCAGGCTGCTTCTAGGAGGTGGATGAATGTGTGCAATGTACCCTGTGGAGCTTCCGAGCTTTGGACAGGTGAATGGCTTGTGAGAAAGTGGAATGGGACCCTCGGTGGTGGCTTGTGTTGGTAGGCTCTTCTAGGCTTGAAGCTTTGAGACATGACATCAAGGTGCAAAATTACATGCGTGTTTGTGGTAAGTGTATTCAAAGCAAACAGAGATATCTGAAAGAAGGACTTAGACACCTTTTTCTTCCAGAAGGGATCTGGCATTTGATGGAGGCCCAGACAATCTCCTTTGAAACAGTATGGGGGAGTTTATAGGGGGAATATAGGATTTGTGTTGTTTTGGTGTCCTGTTCTCTGTTGTATGTTGCAGCGAGTGTGCTTGCCTTAGGGGTGGTAGATCAGATTTATCCACATACCTCCTGTCTTGTGTTTCAGTTGCTTTGTAGCTTTCTAACTCCCCGCCACAGTGGTACACCACTGTGAATTTCACAGGCATAATGTCTCTCAGGACAGAGGATGGGGATGTCCGGGCACTAGAAAAAGGCAGTCAGTGTGAGCCTTTGTCCCTTGTGTGAGCCAGGAAGGCTTCTGGCTGGTCCAACCACCAGGAGCCACATGGGGAGTGATGGGCTGGTGGGGCTCCCTGGCCCTCACCCAGCTAAGGCCTTGCCTTGTCGCATCACAGAGCATCACTTGCAAGCAAGACTGGCTGATAGCCTTCTGCAGCCCTGAGGGCACCCAACCCCAAACAGCAACAGTGATGGGTGTCAACACCCTGACTTTCCAGGCAGGAGACACAATGTCCTGACTGTAGTTCCTTCAACAGAATCACAGGAAATCACTTTCCTCTCCCAAATATAACCCCGTGAGCCCAGGGAGATGTAATGCTGGCAGTCGTGGTGTCCAGCTCCCAGCCCGCCTGCCTACCAGGATGACTGCCATGGAGGTGATAACTCACCTTGTCTCTCGGGGTGGCTCAGATTACAGCCCAAAAACAAGATATTTTTTGTCTGTTCTGTTGGTCTCCAGGCCCAACAATTTTATGTGATGTGTTACCTGCTAGGCACTCTCGTATGACTCAAGACCACAAAAATAATAAAAAAAAACACTAATGGGGAAGCTGGCCCTCAGGGTGTTACTTGCTTGCTGTTATTGTCCAGGACTGGTACTGCTGCTGAAGGCCTTCTACTGTATAATTACAGCCCAGCCTTAGCAGGTCTCCTAGCCCATACGGCGCTGACGAGTGGCCTATGTGTCTGTTGCTTCCATGAATGTGGCTCCAGAGGATAATTATGTGCACAGGAGGAGGACAGGGTAGAAACCTGATCAGGAGGATAAGGAGAACCTGCTCCGTGCCACCATGGGATTACATGCAAAAGCCCAGTATTGTCTGAAGAGAGAAGAGTCGAGATATCATCGGCTACTGCTGTTATTACACCCCAGAATTCATCAAGGGTTGAAGACAAAGAGCCAGTTAATTATTTATTACATATGCATAAAAGGGGAAGGCAGGAACATGCAAAGGGCTATTTCATCACTTTTCAGCCTAGTGAGCCTGCTTGATTTGTCTTAACCAGCTCTTCTTCTTTTAAGTCTAATTTTGAAATTTGCCAACAAACTGTTCCCCTCTGGCACTGGTCAGGCCAGTGGTAAATTCAGATTTCTGCTCTTCTTGCTTAATTGGTACCTCTGAACCTGGGGTTTATTTTGCCTGCCTGCTTCAGCTTGTCTCAGGCCATAATTGCGAGGTCTCTAGGGGAGGCTTGTTATGTATAACGGGCTAACATTTTTTAAACAGCACAGCTTTTCCCTTTGGAAGAAGCTGATTCATTGACGTGGAAATGTTTTGCACAAGGGTCTTGACTTTGCTTAAACTTCCAGTTAAAAGACTGACCAAAGTGCCTCATTTTAATATGGCTAAAAGCTTTTCCTCTTGTCTCATGTTGCAGCGTGGTGCAACAGACCTACCTGGCAAGTCAGGGGCCATCCAGAGGACGTGGGGATGTGCCTGACTGTGGGCATGGGCACTGCGGCCACTATGGGGGTGCAGTCCCATGTTGTATCTGATGCCCATGAAAATCCTCTACATTCAGCAAGGCTGGGAGCTAATGGGAACAGTGCTGAGCTTCGGGCCAGTCTCCCTGCTTCTCAGAGGTGCATCTCAACCGTGGCCTTCTCCTGAAGACCTGTCATGTGCTCCTTCCATCATATGAGGAGTGTCCACAGGCCAGTGCAATGCATGCCTGCATGTCTTCCTCTGCTCAGGAACAGCTCTTGCTATACCTTTCAGCATTTTCCATCAAGACTGAAGCACCTCCAGCCTAGTGACAGGGTGGTGTATCTCACTGTGGACTCCTTCCTCCATCAATTAATTGTTGTGCTCTCAACTGTACCCCCTTTTTTTTGCACATTCCTCAAGAGCACTTTCATTACAGTGTAACAGGAAGTTTTTAATGAGCATGTTGTTGTTGGGATTCACAGAGCAGGCTTTGTCCTGATTCTGAACAACATACATTTGGTAGAGATTATTTTTCTGGAATGGTTTAAATGGGCACATGGAGAGGAAACTGAACATGTCCCCTCAGAGGTTTCCTTTCAGCATGAAGCTGCCAGAAGGGCTGGAGTCAAGACCAGCCTGGCCTCAGCTTCTGGGAATTGTGGCTGAGCTGGTTGGAAAGGCTGACCTCTCCACCAGGAGAGGCATTGGCTTGCAAACAATGCTCCCCGATCCTCATTCCAAAGCGATCAGTCTTGCTGTCCTCCCTGAGCATGTGGGAAGGATGTCACTGTTCGTTTTCTCCTTGTGCAGCATGTTTTGTTGTTTTATAAGCAGTTCCAGCTACTACTTTATGGGCTGGTAAGGTGAGTGGCATGCTGCGAGATGTGGCATACTGAGCATGATTTCAGGTGGCAAGGTTGGGGTGGCAAACCATGCTGTGAATTCAGCAGTAATCATCAAAGACTGCTAGCAGCTGGCTCATTCCTACCTATCTGTAGCTACTGAGAAAAAAGCTAGGGGAGAAAAAGTGAATTTTTGGTATGACAGACACCATAGCATGGCACCAGGCTAGGGGAGTTTTCCCTCCCAGGTCAACCTGAGCAGAAGTTACTGGGAACAGAACATTGCTGCGTGTGTGATGGCTTTTTGCTCTTGCTCCTAGTATCATGTTGGACACCTCAGTTGGGAGTCCAAGCAAAAAGAACCAGAGGCGAAGGATAAGAGATACAAAGTCCTCCTCAGCCTTTGTGGAGGAGGCTGTTTGTCTCAACTGTTTGTCTGAAGCCTGAAGAGATGGCTAAAGTGTCCAGCATACCTGACGAGTCATTAGTTTGACAAAATTGGAACAGGAGCCTGTAAGTTTAAGGGACCCAACAGCAAAAACATGTTACCTGTTATTTCAGGAAGTCATGAGTTGAGCAGCTGAACTTAAATGAACTTTTTCCTCAGCACAGTATTTTGGCAGGAAACCTTATTATTTAGAATTTGGTGACTTACCAGTACTTTCTTTCAAAAGGATCTATCCTGCCCTTAATTATGATCCTTAGATCCGTGACTTTTATTTTGTTTAGGTGAACGAGTGTTGTGAAATGCCATTGTGAATCAAATCTAATCAAGTCAGTATTCTCCAGCTGGAGCCTGGAAACCTGCCCAGCGTGCATGGCAGGGGAGGACGGTGCGAGAGGCAAGGAGTGATGACAGCCTGCCAGAGGAGAGCTGAAAAAGGTGGAGCAGTCAACTGGCCCTTGCAGACAAGCAGATTTCCCTGCTTTTCTTCTCTAAAAAGGTCTGAACTCCAGGACACACTGGGCGTGTGAGTTTACTCCAGTGAGCCTGAGGCAGTTTCAATTTATGCAACTGCTGTTTGCTCAGCAGATGAGAGGCCCAGCTCTCTCTAATGTTCAGGGAACAGACTCTCCTGTAGCTCTCTCCAGCATTCGGATGGGCATCTGCCCAATGCCAGGTGTGGGTATGATTTGTGTTTTTCCATGCCATATTTTTGAGGGGGCTTCAAAACGAGCATCTGACAACCTTGTAGAGACTTAGGAAGAAGAAAGGATCAGTATTCAAAGGACAGAGTGTGTGGAAGGAAGGGACGTATTCCTGAGTTTTCATTCTGGATGTGTGATGGTGATTCACCTCCAGGGTTGGTGTGACACATACTAAGGGGTCTCGGGCACAGGGCTATGCAGCCTTGTCAGCCTCAGTGCTCTGCAGCGGTTGCTTGATACGGTTGCAGTAGCATCTGGAAGGAGGACTCCATTTAGGGTCTCGGTGCATCCTTAGGCCTTTCCCGAGGGATCTGCTGTGACAGCCCATGAGCAGGCAGCGATGTTTCTGGTCACTTTGGGGAAAACCTGGGATCCCAGTCTTTGCAGAAGTTTGTGTCTGCAGTGCAGGTCCACAGACGCATCCAGTCCACAGCTGGCAATCCAGGCACTCCCTCTGGCCACAGAGGGACCTGCGGCTGCAAATTGATAATTCGGGATGTGCTGATGTATCTGTTCTGTACTGATCTGCACAGCTGGAGCGACCAGCTTGACTTGACAAATGCTAACCCGAGAGGCAGAGAGGAGTCTTCTTGCCCTCCCGTGTCTCCTCACGGGAGTCTGTGGCACTGGAAACACAGAACCCTCTGGCACCAGCACTTACCACGTGCTTATTAATGGTAAAATTAGGAGAAAGGAACCCAGCACGTCAGCTGTGCCGGGCACCGCCAGGCTGACTGACAGCCTCCAGGAAATGCCACGGTTGATAAAGTTAAATGAGAAGACTGCATCAGCTCTCCTCTCCCTCACAGCAGACAAACAAATGGGTACATCCCCTGGGTGAGCATCGCACCCACACGCTGTGCCGCTGTGTCGTGCTGCGCAGGGGTCTCAGGGCTTTTGGGGGTGGCGAGGAGCCAGAGCCCTGAAGCCCAGGAGACTGCAGGAGAACCATTACTCTTCATTATTGAATCCAAAGCGCCCGACGTGACCCAGAGCAGAATGTAGGACAGCCTTGCGTCAGGCCTGGAGTTACACGTCTGACTTTTAAAAACAATCAGCAAGTTTGATTACAGTGCAGCACGGCAGCCTGATCGGGGACACAAACAGTATGACTGGTATTTATCATCGGGACTGTAATTATGCCTGCAGGTCCCATGCTGCCTGGGCCCCACTGTGGTAAGGGTTGTACGAGACATGATAAAAGACCATCCCTGGCCTGAAGAAATTAGAATCTCATTTAAAGCATCCCAGGAGGGCGAGCCAAATGGGGATGGTGTAAGGGACCGAGATTGGGAAAAAGCGGGGTGAGTTTGATTACAGATAAAGCTGCTTCCTGGAGGATCCTGCTGAGCCAGGAGGGTTTGCTGCCACCTCTGCTGTGGCCTGATGGTGGAAATGGGCACACGGAGTGTGGAAGCAACACATGGTGTCTTCACAGGCTTTGAATCGGGAAGGAGGGAGGTGGGCTGCAGCTATATATATGTGTGTGTCCATGTCTATACGTTCAGAAGGGGGGGGGGGGAAGGAGAAGTCTCCTTCCCTCAAGGCTGATGGGGGACGAGGACACACCGGCAGAGCAGCCGCTCCTCCTCGCCGTGTGCCCCCGGGGCAAGGGGCGACCGCCGGGTGCCGCGGTGCCGGTGGCCGCCGCGGGGTGTCACTGCCGGCCAGGCGGCCGCCGCAGCGCTGCGGGGATGCGGAGCGGGGTGTGTGCGGGTTTGCAGCCCCGGGGGAACCGGCAGAGCCCTTTCTTCCCCCACTTCCCTACCCCCCCCGCAAATGCCGCGGGCGAGGGGGATGCTCCGGCAGAGCTCTCGGGAAAGGGGCACCCCCGGGGGGGGTCTCGGCATCCGGGACACCCTCACCCTTCCCGTGCCCAGCAGAAGTGATGGGCAAAACCGAGAACAGCCCCCTCTCCCCGCCGGCAGGAGAAAACCCCGCATCGATACTGCTCGGTGCGGGGCCCAAGCAGCGCCCCCCTCCCCTCGCTGCGCAGCCCAAGGAGAGCAGCCAGAAGCCACTAATCCTGTGCCAGAAGCCACTAATCGGGGGGGGGGGGGGGGGGGGGGCGCAAAGCCGGGCAAACCATTGCTCTTTGATTTATGAGGAGTATTATTGATTTTCGCTTCTGTCCCCGCGCGGGTTTTAGAACAGCCTCCAGCCGCTGTGAAGGCACCTGACCCGCCTGCTGCACCTTTGCCAAGGCAGGAGGCGCTGGAAAGCTCGACCCCCGCATGTCTCCTGGTTGCGGGCACATCTGGCCACCCTCCGGTTGCCTGCTGGTAACTATTTACATTCGGCATCGCAGCTTTCTGATTACAGAAGGGGCTTTTGCCCTCCTAGAAAAGAGTCCAGGGCGGTTCAGTGCTGTTTTGGGGTCTGCTGGATCCTCTTCTTTGGGCAGGGGGGGGCTGAATTGTGCAGCCCTCAGGCTGAGCACATATTTCCCCGTGTTTTTCCTTCAAGAACAGTCTTTTGCAGGCTGCAAGTTTGGCGAGCTGTGTTTGGGAATCTAGCCTCAGGGAGAAGGGAGGTCTCTCACTCAGCCCCCCCAGCAATCTCTGTGGGAATGGTGTTGGCCCGCTCAGGGAGGAGAGCCAGCTTTCCCCTTCTGGCCAGAAGCCTCTTCAGCAGGGTGGCTGCAGATGAGTCCATCCTCCTTATGAGCAGACATAGCTGAGCCAGTAACCTTGCTCTCACGGGGCACAAAGGGCAGCGTTTAACCACGTTACATTTTCAAGCAATCAAAAACTTAATTCTCCTTTGAGCAGATTTTAATAGCTTTCTCTGCTTCCTCTGGCTTCAGGATTTGCTTTGATAATTAAAGAGCCTGAAACTTCGTATGTTTCTTTACGATGCCTGAAATTTCTTACATAAATCCATTTTCCCCTCCAGTTTGAACAAGTTGCCAGATCTAAAATGAGGTGACAGGCAAGAATGTCATGCAGTGAGGCATACACTGAACAACAGCATCTCTGCAGGCTCCTGCCCTCTGCTTTGGTAGCTTGGGAAGAAAAAACACCAGTATTTCCTGGGCATACTTAATCCCCAGCACCCCTGAATTGCTTGTATTTCTGTGCACAAATATTGTGGCATATGTGTTCAAAGTGCTTTGCCAGCAGTAGGTCACCACCTTTGAGGGGCTGGGGGTGGAGAGTAATCAACCTGCAGGTGATGTGATGTTTGATTTGGGATCCAGTGTGGCCAGCAGCCCCCCAGGCAAGGTAGGAAGCAAAACAGGTGAGCAGCAAACCTTTCCCTTCATATTCCTAAGGGTTTACACCATTCATGGGCCTTTTGCCTTTTAGGGGTGTCCCTCAGTTTAAAGGACTCCCCCACCCAGTTACAGCTCAGTGTGAGTGCTATGAGCTGCAGCAATACAGGCTGCTCTCTTTGCTTCTCTGAAAGGTCTCATAGTTTGTTGTTCCCCCCAAGTCCCACCACAGGGTTACAGAATTCTGTGACAGTCTTGCCTTTTCAGTTAAAAAAAAAAAAAGAAAATCTGGCACTCATCTTTCTAGAAAGAAGCTTCACAACATAACTGGAGCACACCCAAGAGGCTGAAAATCAGAAGAGAAATTAAAATAGCCTGCATTCGATTTTATGCTAAAGCTGGCAATTTTGAAAGCACATTTTACGTGCAGGGGTGGGGGGTGTGTGGATTTTGATTCACTCTTTGATTTTGGAGTTGGAAATTACTGTCTCAGTGCAGGTGGAAGTATTTGCTTCACACCACATGTCTAATGCAGAACTGGCCTGTGCGTAAAACTGTGGAGTAAATGATGGCTGCTGAGTCTTGGCAGGACCGTTCTCATCTGAATTTGTTGTAGAGACATCTGGGCCCAGAGATGCAAGCTGGCACTATCCCGCTTGTGCATTATGCCACCAAACCATCTCACGCAAAGCTCCCTTCCCACGGGTGGGCATTAACAAGGACCACTTGTTTCAGTGCTTGCCAGTGCCTTTCTTCACTCCCCACTCTTCACCAGCTGTCAGTCTGCTAGATGATTTCTGACTGTGGCAGGTGGATGCAATTTCTTTTTGTGACCATTGCACCATTTACCACCCTGCAGAATTAGGTGCTGGTGGGTAGAGTCCTATGGAGCAGCAATGTCTTTGAGGGGGTTGAGGATCAAAGACAGAGCACAGTTTATGGAGGCTTGAGGCCAGTGCTAGACCCCCAGCTCTCAGGAGATTTCACATGGCCTTGGGCAAGGGTGGCATCTCTGTCACCAGCTGGCCTGGGCCTGAGCAGCACTGCCCCCGAACAGGGGACTGTCTGACCCTGAAGGGAAGGCTGAGATGGGCAGGAAGAAACTTTCTGGAGACAAGCACCTGGCAGGGCTCCTCCTGCCTGGAGGGAGGCAGTGAGCAATTCATGAACGTAGGTTGCCGTGGTGTGAAGGGAGTAATGCAGCATCTGGACAAAACATAAGCTGCACAGTCATTTTAGCTGCACTAATGCATATGGTCCTGCTTGCTCGAGGTATTTAGGAGATGAACAAATTCCTGTGCTCCCACAGATAAATTAAATGATGCTGTTGTTGTGGTTTAACCCCAGCCAGCAACTAGGATCATGCAGCCTCTCGCTCACCCCCTGCCTTTTCCTCCAAGAAGGGTAGGGAGAAAGGGAAAAAAAAACCCTTGTGGGTTAAGATAAAGACAGTTTAATAGAACAATATTGGAAAATAACAATAATAATAATAACGGTAAAAGAATATACAAGAAACAAGTCACTCTCAACGCCTGGTGAATTTGTTGTCCAGCCCAACCTGAGCAGAGATTGTGGGTTTCCCCCTCACTGGCCAACCCCCATTTATATACTAAGCATGATGTCTACAGAACGGAATATTCCAATGGCCGTTCTGTTCTACCTATGCTCCTTCTCAGCTTCTGTAGGAAGCTGAAAAAGTCCTTGACTAGTATAAATAGCACTTAGTAACAACTAAAACAATATGCATTATTGACATTCCTTCCATACTAAATCTGAAAACACAGCAACTACTAGAAGGAAAATTACCTCTATCTCAGCTGAAACCATGGCATCTGTGTACAACAAATTCCATATAATAAGTTTATTAAAGGCTGGAGAAGGCTTGGGCTGCTATAAACAAAGATGTGGGCAGAGATGTGGACGGATTTAAAAGCACCTACATGATATTTTTGTGTATAGAGGTATTTAAAACCATCTTTACAATTGGCAAAGTTGCCTTAAGTTGAAAAAAGAAGTCACACTGGATACAAGGAAAAGTTTTTTTCTCTGTGAGGACAGTGGAACACCAGAGTGGGTTGCCTAGAGAGGCTGTGCAGCCTGCATCCTCAGAAGTTTCCAAGACTCAGCTGAAGAACCTGGTCTGGCCTCATTGCTGACCCTGCTGTGAGCAGGAGGCTAAGGCTGAGATCTCTTGAGGTCACTTTCAGCCTGAATTATCCCTGATCCTGTCTCCATTCCTGGAAGGACTGGGCTCTGCCATGCAGCCATGGCTCCAATGGCCTCTGTGTGCACAGCCAGGCAGACATGCGCTCACCCCTTCCGTCCCTCCCTCCCGTAGCAGCTGGTATTTTGCTGATGGCTGATGTCATCCCATTCGCTTACTTAAGAAAGGCATCATTAGTGAGTAAGTAATTTATGTAATGCTGCTGCTAGTGCAAATTAAGAGCCGGGTTAAGCAGGCCCAGGGCAACGAGGGCACGCTCTGCTCACGAGGAGATTGCTGCAGGAGGCTCATGGGCTGGAGCACAGGAGATCAGGTGATGGAGGAACACTGGGCTTGTTCCCTGTTCCCCATGACCTGAATGGGCAGAGCAGCAACGGGAGATGGTTTTCAGCCTGTTCCTGTAAGGGAGCTCTGTAAAGGTGTGTTCCCTGGCAGTGCCCTTTACCCAAAAAAGACCTGCTTTTGGAGATCAAATGCAGGCTCAGCTTTTAAAAAAAAATAGTTTAAAAAATCAGTCACTGTTGCAAGATGACTTTTTCTCTCTGCCTGTGGATGTCTGTACCAGTTTTGCCTTGTGAGGCTGTACCAAACCCCGGAGCTACCGAGGTGCTGTAGCAGCTAAGGACTACAGAGTAGGAGGACGTATGGACCTCACAGCAATAGCAGAAGCTGCTCAGCAGACTTGAGGGAAAAGTAAATTAAAGGCAAAACTCAGGAAAAGAAGAAAGGAGCTGCTTGGAGGTTGTTTGAGCAGTGAATTCACCCTTGTGATTTCTTCTCCACTTGTGTACTATCACAGTCCAGTGACACTTAGAAATGGTGGTGACCTTGTGGAGCAGAAATGGTGCGTAACAGAGCTTTTGCCACTAAGGATGAGTCTCGGACCAAAAGATGAATAAAGGAAGGAGAGTAGTTAAAGAGGGGTGACCAGGGCACTCTAAAGAACCTGTCTCCTGACTGACCATACACCTCGCCTTTGGAGATGTGTGTCACACTCTGGATTCTCCTGAACTCTGAGGGAATTTGAGTGTAGAGGGCTTACACTTATCACAGGTCAGGTCAGAGCCTGAACCCTCTCCACCTCATGTAATCGAGCAGGTGATGTTCCTGCCCAGTGTAGCCTACACAACACCCATTTGCTCGTGTTGCTAATAAAGGGCTGATCTGGATTAGCACACGGGGCTAGGTGATCAGGAAGGAAGAGAAATGCAAACATACAGCCCTTTGGTAGGCAGGATAATAATCATTAATCACTGACTCACTAACAAGGATCTTGCCAGTGTAAAAGAATAAGTGTAATAGAACAACATCCTAAAAATGCAGTTCTCTGTAAGGAGGGAGCACAGAGCCACGGAAGAGAGCAAAAGAAACCAGAACTGGCAAACCACATAAACGTTATTGGTTTTCAGAGTTTTGGAATGTTCTTAGGAGAGCTGTCAGCATGTCTTAGGTGACTAGAGGTAAGGGGACAGCTTCTACCGAGGCTCAGGGCAGCACAGTCTGTTCTCCTGCTGACCTGAGACTCCTTGGCAGGGATCTGGCAGCTGTGAGCACTGCATGAGTGCAGGCTGAAAGCCTGGAAAGCCACCAGTGCCAGCTGCAAGTCAGAGGAGCACACTGCTGGGCACACAGCTGGGGTACAGGGTAGAGGGTCCTCCCAGATGGATGCCAGATGCTGGTCCCTTCTGCCAAAACAGCGAGTGCCACGGGAGCTAAGCTGGAAGCCCTGTGAAGAGGAAGTACCACAGTCAAGCCTGTGCCATGACTGTGTACATTTCTGCTGTGAGACCCTGATAGGGTCTGATGAAGGGATAATGGGAGAGGAATACCTTTGACCCACGTGAGCTCTCCCGGGCTTTCCTGGGAAAGGAAGGGCTGAAAGGGCTGTGGCAACTTGCCTTCTGCATCCACCTCCAAGAGGAAGCTGGAGAGGAAAAAGGGGATTTTCATCCTTACAGCAACTGCCTAGCACTACACCTTTGCTATAATTTGGGCTAAGGTCAAAGGATCCCTGATTCACCTGGGAGATTGCTGCTCCCTGTGAAAGTCAAGTCACAGCACAAAAGATACAGAGCTAGTTGCTAACTTAAACATACATCCTTCCCCCGGTGTCATGCAGGCACAAGCCCTACAAACAGTTTTGTTTGTGCATTTAATCACAAGTTCATTTACCTCTGGGGACTGACTGCCGGTACCTGAGCCTTCTGGGCCTGATTACAAAGAAAGTAGGAGTGCACTTCTGTCCCTCAAGCTGGAGCACCAAGACTGAGGGTAGTAGCTCAGCTACCCTCTGTGGAGATGATGGACTTGGAAGCCGGAGAGAACCCACCTTCTTGATCTCCTCCTGCCTACGAATGCTCTCTGTGCCTCCTCCCTAGGGGAGGATGCCTGGTTTGGGAATTCACCCCCAGGCTCTCTCCTTGGGGCTCTCCAGCCAGGAAGAACTGCTCTCTCCTTGGCTAGTTTTCTGTAAATTTTTGGGCATCCCAAAGGACACCAGTGTATTCAGACAGTCTGAGGGTGACTGAAATTGTACAAAGTTTAAAGGTAAAATTACTTGTTACTACTAACTAAATGCACGCTTACTGTGCTATGTATCGTTTTTAAGCAAAGCTATTCTTATAATCACATTCATTGACAATTAAAAGTTTACATAGGCAAAACTAGCTAAAGATAGGAATGTTGCTGCTTGATTATAATGACAAATTGCCAAAAGAAAGAAAGAAAAAAAAAAAAAAAAGTAGTTCTCTTTGTTCTGCCTTTCTTACCTGAAGTAAGAACCTGGTTAAATGAGTTAACAATTATCCTACACTTCAGAATAATGTTGCTAAAAATGAAACATAAAATTAGCCTGTCATTTTTCTGTCGCTCACTTGAGATTCAAGCTGTCCTTCTGCAGAGCTTTTAATTTCCATTAAAATTCCTTGCAGCAGGCCTGTGGAATTTCAGGAGCAGCAGCAGCAGCGATCAACCCCAAACCAGCCCAACTCTCACCTCCTTCAAGCACGTCCTCCCTGGCCAGGGCTGTCCTGCTCACTCGGGGGCAAACTTTGCTTCTCCTCCCTGCAAAGACCTTCTTGTAGCAAAGCTGTCCAGGAGGGCAGCCCCACTCTCTGGTCTGCATGCCCAAACTGTGCTCCATGAGATGTCCAGCCCTTCCCTGCTATGCCAGAGAGGCTCCATGGTTGCTGTGTGACCCTGGCATGGACAAGTGGGGACGTGCCCCAGCACAGCCCCTCACATCACCCAGAGAGTGGTGGTTGCATGGCTGTGCTGCTGTGTGCTCATGTTGGGAAACAGGGGGAGACTAAGAGGGTTTTCCTGGGAGCTTTGTGAGGCCAGTGGGAACCTGCTGTCATCTGTGGGAGTTACCATGGGAAGGAGCCCAAATGTGAGCAAGAGTGATCTCCTCTCCATCATGGCAAGTCTCCTGTGCTGGGATGAAGCTGGACTTGGCTCAGATGGCACAAAGACCAGCTCTGGTGAGAGCCCAAGCATCTCCATGAGAGGGGCTGAACGAGTAAGGAAGGTGGGCTGATGGTCTCAGCAGGTGATGTAAGGAACCATTTTACTGTGGCGAAAGCGAGAGGTGCAGGTCAGCTCCAAGGAACACCACCTCACTAATGCCAGCGAGAGTCCCTCCAGAGACACAGTGCTGGGATTTCTGCCTCAGACAGACAGTCCTGTCAGTTTTTGCAGCACGTGATGGGAGACAAGTGTGTTCTAATAGATAGGAGGCAGCGTTATTTGGGTAGTAATACACATTCACATTCTGCTTGGCTGTTTTGGTGCTGGCTATTTCTCTCTACTGGATCACGAAGAGGCCCACACTGCTCCAATCTGTTCAAATAGTAAGCGTCTTTGATGGATCATCCAGGCAAACTGGCTACACTCCCTCTGAGATCCTTTGGTGGTTTGCTTGTCCTGAACTTCTCGGTTTCATCTTTGAGCCATCAGGATCAAACAGAGAATTTTTAAACATCTGAGGAGAGTCTAAAAGTGAATTTGTTTCTATTTTTAGCTGGAGGACTCCATGTGTTGGCCAGTACACAGCTGATGTGCAGACCCTGCCTGAAGCCAGCCCAAGCACTTTGCCTGGTGCAAATTCCCAGTCTCTCACTTTAATTTCTTCCATCCACAAGCTGCCACTGATTTTTCAGATATTCCCTCTGCCTAATGCTAATTTTAGCATGTCACCTGGGGTTTCTAGATCTTGCTCGGCCTTGCTTTTCCTCTCCATGTTGAAATCTCTATACATCACATCACCAGGGCCCAAAAATGTATGCCATTGGAAACCAGTTTTAGCCATGGTGCAGTTTCCAAGCAGTCCTGGTGTGCAAGTTTTCATGCCAGGCTGAAGCAGGCATCATCCTGCTCTAACAGCAGCAACTGATCCTAAGGACATACCTACAGCAAAGCTGATCAGTATTTGCCATCACATCAACTCTTTCCAGAGCAGTGCTCGAGGACATGACATTAATAACCTGGTACAGACACGTTCAGGCACAATTGGTGCCTGGTGATGAAATCTAAGCTAAGTTGTTTCTAGCAGTTCAAGTTAAATAGATGGTTACAGACTCAAAGGTATCTGTGAGCTAAGGTTTTTACCGGTGGGGAAAGCAGGCTGTGGGAGGAAGGGACATCTTGGTGCTTACAACTGCCACATTCAGAACGAGCAATAGAAAGTTTGAAATAGCTAAAAGCCTGCCCACGGTGCCGGGGGTGCAGGATCTTGCAGTAAAATTCCCCTGCTTCAAGTAATGAAGTCCCTACTTTCCACTTAAAAGTTGTTGTGTGCCTTTCGTGCTGCCAGCAGGGAGTGCTGCCAGGGCCAAATCCTACCTCCAGCTCTATGTTGTGACTCACTTTTGACCTGTAATATTTGGTGGGTTTTGTTGTTATGTTTTTTTTTTTTTTTCAGTAGAAACTGGCAATCATATTAAGCAGAGATCATCCGGATTTGGGACTGGTTTACTTATTGTCACCTCTAGCCAGAATTACATCAGGAAAGGGTGCTCACTCCTGGGCCCTGCCTGGTTCCCACCTGGGAAGAGAAGTCAGAGCTCCTGACAGCTCACCTCTGCTTGCAGAGATTAGCCCATGCTTGATCCCAAACTTCCCTGGAGTGCAGGGAGCTCAGCTCCTCGTTGGTTGATAGCTATTTTCCTTTCAAAGGTGGTGGTGACTGCAGCTAAAAGGCATTAGTTTCTAAAATACCCCCTCCCCCTTGAAAACATATTTTCTACCTTTCTCAGAGAGTGTTGAAATTTCTGCCACAATCACAGGAAGCAAAAGCAGTGATGTTAGGAATGAACGAATGAATGAAACCTGCCTCATCCACTGCTGAAGTTTGTCTGTGCTCAAAGCTGTCACACCTGGGACTCCCCAGCCAGCCCATCATAAGCTTTTGGGGTAAGCAGTGACTCATCCCCCTTATTCTGCTTTTTACACCTCCACACATCTGCCCGTGTTTTTAGAGTTGTGCTCCAGTGAGAATAACAGTTTGTTTACTCAGTGAAGGCAGCATTACTGGTCCCTCAAAAAGCTCTGGATGCTCCCGTTATTGGTGAACAGCATCGGCATTTTCCTAAGTTATGTGAAACTGTTTTAGCCGTTTTTTTAACTTTAAAGATCGTCGTATCATTGAGCATCTTTTCCTTCAGAGTCAGTAGCTTCCTCTTTTTGTTTCCTTATTGCAAACTTATTAAAACCAGACTTCTGTGACCCTTATAGTTTGTCCCCTTCAAGATGTCTGCTAAATACGTGTTTAAAAACCCTAGGTATGTGTCTGCAGGTTTGTGTGTAGCAGGGCAAGTGGGAGTGAGAGCTGGTAATACAGGACAGCAGGAGCTCTTGATTTCCTATTCTTTCTATTGCTTTCAGATACCTCTAAAACACTGTGCTCCACAGCCATGCAGTGCAATCTGCAGCGATGAGACTCCACTCTATCTTTGTCATTTTGATTTCTCTCTTTTATTTTTGCTGACCTGAGAGACTAATCCCTGCCTCTGTGCCATGCTGTTGTTCAATTCTTGCAGCACAACTCCTGACTCCCGTAGAGCCTGAAATACAGTTTACCCAGTGACATGAGGTCCTATTCCTCAGCCCGAAGCCTGAGCGAGAGGATAGCTTGATGGAAGTAATCAGCTCCCAGAATTGTTATGTGGAATGTTTATGTATATCTTCCCCCTTTCCTAGACACGTCCATCATTAAATCATCCCAAAAGATGTTAAGATTGCACACATGCATGTTCATCCAATTACAGAAGAACTGCTCATTACAGATTCCAGGACTCCACTTTTCCCAGGCATGAGTTAAGCAACATGCCAGGCGCCAGCTGCGCACAGACTGTCATCCCTCATGTCGCACACCGCTTGCTGTGCACTGGTTGACCTCTGCCAAAACATTATCCCAGCAGTCACGCCACATTTGGCTGTGGAAGGGGTGCCAGTCCCCTCAGCCAAGCAGAAGACTGTAGCATTGCATCTGTTAAGTGCAGGCTCAGAGAGGTGGCCAGATCCTTGGCTGCCATAAATTGTTAGGGTAGTGCTAACCTCAGAGGAGCTACCTGCATTTGCAGTGCATAATCACCATTTAGGAACCTGGGCCATTAACGAGACAGATGGTCTTAATCCTCCTCTTATAGGATAGTTGTGCACATCACAAGTAAGACTTATTGGACTGTTATGGGCAATCAGCAGAGACCTCAAGGACTAAGTGTCAGTGGAAATTGAATGATTGCCGCCCCTGCAGCTGGTCCCTCCCAGCCAGGTTGGAGCAGATGGCAGGCGAGAAGCTCTCCGTATGGTACCTGTTTGGTCACTGAAAAGACAACCGGTTCTCAGGACAATTACAGCTTCCATAAAGAATAAATAAACCACCCGCTGAGCTGAATAATGGCTCCAATAGCCAGGAAACACCTTAAAGAATAAATGTGCAGGTAAATGCTGTCACAGAGCCATCTGAATCAGGATGCTGAAACCCCTGTGAGAGTTGACCGATGTGTTTCTGCTGAAAACAACACTCCTTGCTGGTGTTATGATTTCATTACAGTTGGTATCATAACTCAAAAATGCATTTATCTGTCTTTGTCAAGCACCAATATGGCACGCTGGGAAAGAAAAGAAGTGCTGTTGTACAAGCTCAGTGAACACTTCAGCTTACCACAACTCAAGCTTTCTTTCTTCTTTCCCTTATGCTACTGCCTTGGCCATTTTTGAGTGCTGGCCCTGCTACTTTATGAAAAGTGTCACAGTGCCCATGGGTGCCCAATTCCGCCTTCCAGCTTTCTCTTGCAAGTGTACAATGAACATCAATTCAATGCCAAGGATCTTGCCCCATGAGTCAGTGTGGGTTTTTGGCCACTTTCTGTGGCCCTTTTCAATTCCACAGCAAAGCCTTTCAGTAGAAGCAATGAATTATTCTGCAAAGGCCAGGCAGTTTCTGGAACGCTGGACTCAGACATCACAGAACTAATCCTCCTATAGACCCATCACTGAAAACACATCAGCGTTTCTCTCCTTCAGCTTCCTTGCACTTCAGCTGCTGGTACAGATCAAGGTTCATTCTGGCTGACCTGTGTTTCATGACTCATGGCAAGCCACTGCCACCACTGAAACACAGGCCACCCCTCAGAGCCAGGATTCCCTGTGTTCGTACAGCTCCTTCAGAGACCACCACCACCACCACCACCAGAACAGTTTGCTCTCTGGTACAAACTAACAGCAACTGGAAGGAAAGCTAAGATGACAGCCAGACCTTCTGTTTTGAATGTTGTAGCTTGTCTGCCACTAAAATCACACTTTTGAAGTTACATTTTCCCTCCGCATTGCGTCTGTGAGTGCATTTCCCCATTAAAAGTGCTCAGAGTGTCAAAGGAAGCTCGTTACTGCCCATGGGAAGCTGTGCTGGACTCTGCTCACAAAATAAATGTGGTCTTTCTCCCCAGACCACAAGGACTGGAAATGGAGGGTGCAGAGAGTGACCCCCTGACAGACTGGGCCGGGAACAGTACTCACTGCTGCACTGCAAACCTCCTTTTCCTCTCTAAGTCCAGGGAGAGGCCAGGTGAGTACTGCTGCACCGAGACTGCCATTTTAGAGAGAATTAACTGAAGGCAGCTTTGAACAGAGCTGTTCAGGGGTTGGGTTTTTTTTTTTTTTGCTAACTTCTGTGAGGGAATGGCTTGTCTTTCCTTGATATAAGGGGGTGGACAGCTTTTGCATATGAAAAGAACTTCTTGCTTCTACGCTTTGTTGCCAGACTGCCTCTGTTCTTGCTTGCAGAACTGCCTGATCACCCCATCCTCAGCTTCTCGCCAGCTCTAGTTCAACAAATGATCCCACCTACTAAGCTGTTTGTTGTGGTTTTTTTTTTTTACATTAGGCCTAAGGTACTGAGATCCCTCATGTTCTGGGATTTCCTGGTAGGCAAGGGACACAGGGAGCTCAGTACCTCACAAAATCAGAGCCTGTTCTTGATTTTCTTCCTGACGTGCTAATCATAGAAAAGAAAAAGATTTTGCCTGGCTCATCTATGGGGAGGAAATCTTCAGTAAAGTCCATATTAGTTCCCATTTGTCCCTTCAAGTTTATGCAGACAGTCAGGATCAAATTTTACTCTGAATTTGCAAACAAATTATAGCTTCAGCTCGCAAGGAACATGTGCCACGTACTTCAGACGCTTTGTGTATATATATGCCTAAAAGGGTGGCCTGGGAGTTAGGGTTGGCCCTGACTGCCTTTGTTTCACAAAAAGGCAGTGCTTTGGGGGACATATTTCTCTGCTTTACTTGCAACTCTGTGCATTAATGACGTTCCTCAAGCCAAGAATAGTTTTTGTCTTGATGGCTGTTGAAAGAGTATGGACCAGCACAGCAAATCTTAGTAATATGCAGGCCAGATCCTGCTCTCGGCTGCACAGGCTTCTGTGCAACCATTTGAAAGTTAATGATGCACTGGGGACACTGTGGTGTAGATGAAGTACCATAACAAAGAAGTGCTGGTTAAAAAACCACTCTCAGAGCTCTCTCTGGTTCCTTTATCTCAGTGTAGGAGGTAATTTCAAATAAGGTCTCACATCGATTTTCTATGAGCCTGGCTCTACTGGATATGTTTATTAGTGTCCAGTGGGACCAACTGGAAAATGTATTTACATCGTTTTGCAATGACCTTCTGCCAGATAGGTCTGAAAGCACCTGGAAAGAGGGCCTGAGTTAAAAATGATCTGGACTAACGGAATGAAATTTTGTAATCATGAAGGTGAAATGATATATTTAGGAATGTACTAGAGAACTATAAAAGTGGCAGAAGTGCTACAAAATAAGACCTAGGGGTCACAGCAGGTCACAAGATAAATACAAGTCGCAAATATTCTACTGTGGCAGTTATTCTTCACATCTACTTGGTATAAAATGAGGACAAAGCAGGTTAATTTGTGTGAAGGAAAACCTATGCTAGATATGAAGAAAAATCTTGTTACTATGAACCTTGCAAAGCACAGCTACTAGCCAAGAGAGGCTGCAGGATTTCTGCCATTATGGGTTTAAGAATGGATTAGATGAAGATCTGTCAGGGATGACCACCATGTGCTTCATGCTACCCCATCGCCAGCAGTGGGTGAGGTGACCTTCCTGGCCCCTGCAGCTCTGTGCACACTCAAGACTGTGCAAGATCAGTCATATCTGCCTCGCAGCTTCTCCAGCAAAGTTTTTCTCCATGCTGGGGCCAGCTGATGGTCTGTGAAGGGGGCACACTGAGGAGGTGACACTGCTCATACTGCTACTGCGAGGTCTTGGAAGGTTGCTGACACCAGCCACCCCTGCTTGGGCGAGGCTTTGCCGCCAGCAGTGGCCACCTTCAACACCTGAGCTTCCACGGCACAAGGATGGGCAAGTCAGCACCATTTTGCTGGTCTCTCCTTGCTCTTTCACCGTGAGGCAGGAGTTGGTCCTGCCTTCATTTGGCAACAATGTGGACCTTCTTCTTAAATCCTTATTTGAGGGAATACACTTTCACCACACAAATAGTCCCTGAATATCAGTGGGCAGCAAGAGTAAGACCTGCAGGGACAGGATTTTTATTCCGCACAAATCCCGGGACAATTGTACTAACTTGCTTGATTTCTCCATGTGGAAGAGGAGGTCATAAGAGGGCATTTCATCTCCCATGTGCCTGTAAGGTCCTATGTGAACTTTAAAAAAGAAAAGGGAAAGTGACAGTCTTGTTGTCTGTCGTATGTTAAGAAGAGACAAAAGATCACTGACCAGGCTTTGAGAAAATAATTTAAGAGGATTGGATTTTGAAGCACTCATGTACACTTTGAACGGCTCCTTCTCTGCTAAAACCCAAGATTATTTCAGAAAGTTGCCAAGCAACACAGGGGCCATATATTGTAAAGACTATATAATCCAGACACTTGCTTCTTAAAAATTGAAAACAGGATTTGAAGGACAGATCAGGAAAATCTTACTTTTCTGAGCCTCTCTTGGGTTTCCTGTCCTTCTGCTCCTTCCACACACAGGACTCCCTCCTCAACCCCCCATATTCCTTCCTTTTCTGTATTTGGAAGATGAAAAAAAATGCTGTGATCAAAGAGACAACAAGAAACTATAAGAAGAGGCAAAACAATGTGTGACAGCATTGCAGTAAATAATGAAACACTGGTTAACACATTAGCAAAACAGTTTGCATTTGAGCATTCCCAAGTAGCTCTGGATAAATGCAGCCCAGCTCTGCACCATTTATATATCCCCCTTCGCCAAAAGGAGTAAAGGTAGTTGCTGTAACACTCACAGGAGAGGAGAACGGGGCGGGGGGGGGAAAGAGGTGGATTTAAATGGTACACTTTGTCATTTTTTACTATTTTTGGCTCTACTCACTGAGTAGAGTGAATGAAAGGTTTTAAAGCAGCTGCCTGGCACTACTACATAAAAGCTGGAGAAATGCATAGGTTGTGTGTGCAGAGGGGTGGCAGGGACCTCTGTGTAGTCCCCACCGTGCTGCTCCTTCATTTCTTCTCTGCTAAGGCTAAGCCCTAGGAGCCCCTTTCTCTACATTCTGCACCACATCCACTGTTTCCCCTGCGTCATTGCAAAAGCCAAGTAACAATTGGGATACTCTCTTCTCTTTTGAAAATCGAGATGCTTTAAACTGAGTTTTTCATAAACAGGTTGTTGGAAAAGTTGTTAGCCTCTGAAACAAAGTTAATCCTGGGACCAATAGACTTTAAATGTTGCTGTTGTCTAGCAACTATACTATAAACAGCCCTCCATTTGTCTCCTGTGGGTAATCACTGATTTCTCGGGGATTAAAGCTTAAGTAACACTCCAATCTAGGTGCGTGCATCAAACCATGGCGTATTACAGCAGATTACTCCTCCTAGCATACAGTTTGCTTAACCATTTAGAATCACAACAGAAAACCAAGGGATGCAATGATAAGAAAATGAGCACTAGCTTGTCACATAATTAATATTTTGAGTTATAATGTAGAACATTTTATTGGCAGGCTTAAAAAGACTTCTGTCATATAGAGGGGTGGGGTGGGAGATAAGCATCAAATTAGAAGATCTCATCTAGGCTGAGCCTGAGTTACTTCAAATTTGTTTTGATACCTTCTGCCCAACAGCCTCTGCATGTTCTGTTGCATTTGCTGCCTCATGCCGCAGGTATGGATGGAGTTTTACCTTCCAGTGGTGAGCAGGACCATGCTGCAGTGAGATACTACAACTCCTTTGTGGGCACAGAGGCTCAGGACTGATTGACCTGACCCTACATGTTGTGAATACAATTTACTAGATGTGTCTGTTTCCATAGATTACTGTCTGCTTGAGAGACTGAAAACGTGCTATTGCTGGATCACTACATTTAACACCTTCCCCAGTGAAGCTGCCCTGCAGCATGTACTGTCTTTGGTTGCTGATAGTCTTGGTGAAATGCTGGGTAGTGGCTCAACAGGGTGGCCTGGGGCTGGCCATAAGGAAAGAGCAATTGTTAGGTTGAATTTAAATGAAATTAAAAAAATAATAATAAAAAAGCCCACAGGCTCTAGATTTAGAAGAAATCTCGGCATTTGTGGGATTAGAGTTTCAAATGTTGACCTCCCACACTGAAAGAAATACAGGTCTGTGGGTGGGTAATGCTACATATCTTACAGAAAATGGGCGTTTAACTGAAGGAATTATGTTCAAGACATTTACTTTAAGATTTACCTTAAGAATTCACATTTTAAAGTTTGATATGATATGAAAAAACCAAACTCATGCTGGGCTTCCTCAGTCTCCCACCCTCCCCTTGCCATCCTACTTTAATGGCTTGTCTGTGACCCACAAGCAGTGACTAAAACCTTCCTTCACCCCTCCAACACTCAGGCTTTCTGGGCTTTAAATACACAATCAGAAGGCAGCAGAGGCAACACGCTCACCCTGTCCAAACACTGGTGTGCAGGAATGGCTGAATTGTTGTGATTGCCCCTCACTTTTCCCAGCCCAGCTCAGCCAGAGCAGCTCTTGCAGCTTCTGCAGCAGCAGATCCCCCTGACAGCAGGCTCAAGTGGAGCCTGGTGAAAGGGGGGAACAGCCTCACTGAAGGGAAAGACCTCCCCAGGTCCGAGCTGGTGGGAAGGTTGCAGAATGCCAGCTTTTGTTTCCAGCTGTGCCAAAAGGCATTTGCTGCTTATGGCCAGTGTCTGAGTGCTTGGCAGGTTGGAGTGCCTGGGCACCCCAAATGCAGGGTTGAAACCTACTTAGTACCAGTGCTTTCCATGTGCTGTGTGGGTGACACAGGAAAGAATATGTGGATACAAGTGATAGCCCAGGGAATGTGGACTTAACTCAAATGCCCACGGGGTGCTCCCCTCTGAAACACCACCACTTCAGAAACCTTTATTCTTAAGCAGTTGTTGGCAACGGTAAAGAGGTGATCCCACTTCCCCAGCCATGGGATGTAGGCTTTAAGGTCTTAGGATGTAATGACAGGGAGATTTTGTACCCTGCATCTCTTCTTAAGGGTTTAGAAGACCCACTGAGGATATGGGCATTCCCCAGAGCTCTGTCTGCCTCAGAGTGGGAAGAGTTAGCACAGCTTTCTTTGAGAGGCACTACACAAACCGTGTGCTCTCACCGGGACTTGTTTGAGTTATCACTTCCTGCCTCCAGAGGATCTTCTCGCTCTTCTGTCCTCCAGTCTCAAATCCCCAAAGCAGTTTCATAAGTAGCCTTGTCTCCTTTTGTCCTGCTGATCTCTCATGGAGAGGTTGTACATGACAAAGCTATGATTTCGTGCACAATACATTCCATAAAATTTCAGTGAGATATATATATATATATACAGGTTATACATGTATATTTTTGTAATTTGATTCCCTATATGCTCTGCATTTGCATTAAAAAAACCTACAGCACTATCATACACAGACACACACCACTTTTCTTTCCCCCCCTCCCCTAAATTCCCTTCCAGGTCAGCTCAAATCCCTCCATTGGTTTCAGTAGACTGTAGAACAAACTCAAACAGAATATTGACATAGTCTTAGTCCTGTTGAATTTAATGGCAAAATTCCTGTTTTACCAAATGGATCCAAACAATTGCAAGCCCACTGGGACTAATGACAACCTGTCAATTGCTGTTAGTTAGATCCGTATCAAACAGTGCAAGATAAAATAATGCATATTTGTGTAGGACAGAAGAAAACCCCCTGAAAATATGGTGTAAAAGCAGTTATGTCTCTAGTGCTAGAGGAATTTTCATCACATAATGAAAATCAATGCTTAACAAATTATTGCCCCTGTAAAGGTGACATTATGGACTATATCAACTTCTGACATTTGGTCATTTTAAAAGCCAACAACCTTGATAATGTCCTTTGGAGATTATTGTTTGTTAGTAGTGTACATCAGGAATCAAGCAATCATAGAGAGTGCAATTAAGTGCATAATCACAGATATTTTTGACATCTGTCTACTTTTAGGCTCCATGGAATTTTTTTGCATCTCCCCCCCTGCAGCCTAGTGACTTCAATTAATTTATCATGACCATCTGTGTTGTAATTTTTGTTGCTCAGCTTGCCTTTCAACGTCTGCTTTTTGGCTGAATATTTCACTACACTTCATCATTTTCACTCGTAGTGCTAAAAATACAGGACTAATATTTGCTCAGTTAAGTTGCTCGGTTTAAGATAATCAGCCATTAAACAGACCGCTACACTTCTGTTAAATGACTCTTCCTCCTGCAAGAAGGAAGCAACGACATTTCAAAAGCTGCATACCGGGTTTCCTGGTGCTGCTTACCTCTGGTGCACCGAGGTCAAAGCATCAGTGGTTTTGCCAGCTACTTACGGTGCACGCTCTGAATCCCCAGCTCACAGGGTGTTTCAGAGAGAAGGATATATATACATCATGGCTCGAAGGTTATTTGGTTATTATGGTAGTCTCCATGTGTGTGTTTGTGAGAGCCATAGCCAACTACACTCTCTGCATCAGGGTTAAGGATGCCCTGAAGCTCACAAGGATCAGTGAACGTTGAGTGAACTGAGCGGGCAATGCACGCAGCAAAGAAGAAACGTCTAGGTTTTTACCTCTCAGTGCCATTGTGGTTAGGGGTACAGTGCTCCTAGTAGGTAACTCATTCCACCTCCCTTCCACGAAGCAAACGTTTTCTATTGCTTTCCTAGAGTCCTTTGAAATGTTTACCTTGGGAGCTCATCCACAATAAAATAGTTGGCCATGAGACAGATCTTTTACCTGAAGTCACTGCCTAATTTTCTTTCCTTAGATTTCTTCATTTACTCTAGTTAATACTAATTTTAAGCAATCTTTTTCCACTCCTGGCATTGTAGCACCCCGTGATTCTGTTTTCTATGGCTTTAGCAAACCATAGCAACTGTCATCTTATTCTAAAAGAGGGAAGGTAGGCAAAGCCTACTCAGATGCAGTAACAGACCTGCCACTCAGGAGCTTGTATAAGATGACAGGACAAAGGCTGTTCACTTTAGCAAGAGTTGTCCTTGCAATAGCATTATGGTATGTTCATCCAAGACAAAAGTCCTTGATGAAGGACTCTCTGCAACAGTCCTACCTAACAGGTTTTCCTGAGAAAGACCTTTATACTGTGTTCTTCATCCAGCTGTGCCCTGGAACATAATATCCAAGTATCTACCTTTTCTACTGACCCAGGATACTATTTTCTGAGTTGATTTTTTTTAACCTTCTGTCTCAGTGGTTCCTGACAACATACCCCACAGGTGAAGTCACACCCCGCAGCAGCTGAGGTATCAAATCCAAGCATTTAAGCATCACTGGGCACAGCCCTGTGCCCGTGACCCAGAAATATCATGTGGAGGAAGAAAGGGGCAGCTCCACATTTAGGGGGGGGAGGGAGGGAGGGAAAGAGATATTTGCTAGAAGAGCTACAGTAAGGTTGCCAGCTTTTCTCCAATGAGCCTCAGCTATGAAAAGGCTGGGGCCTGCTGCTAAAGACTGAATGATCTTTCTCTTTTTTGCTCATGGTGCACTTCGTAGTGGGCGGGCTGACTGGATTGGAAGTAAACAGCAGGAAGAAGATCTTCCCAATGAATGAAAAACTGCTTTGCTGAGGGAAAACAAGCACTACAAAACTATGACAAATAGCTCTGAAAGTGGCACTTTTCTAAGCAATGTTTTAAGCCTATGAAAAAGGCAATGTTCCCTCTGTGAGCCCCATTATATTCGATGACACACTTCACCAACTTAGCCAAAAAAGAGCAGGCCCAATTACATTTTATCTTTGTCAGCGATGAAGTGAGATTATTAGCTTGTGGTTGGACCCATGCAGAAGACAGCGGCAGCATGATTGCTACCAAGTGAAGAAGTCCATCTTCGGTGCCAGTGTCAGAGTGTCAGTGACTTTGACACTGAAATATGAAGGCTCTGCAGCTAACGTCGCAGGGACTGCAGCTGCAATGTTAGTAGTGTGCTCAGGCAAGTCAGGGCAGCGTCTGATAAAACGGGAAAAATCACAGTCGCAAACAGACAGCACTACAAATTACAGTATGGTGAGTTCTTGATTGTCCTGGCATGTTCTGGAAAATGTATCGCTGAATGAAGCTTTGCTCCGCCTGTGTTATCAGAGTGCTGCTACCGAGTGACAGATGATTTGAGTGCTGACTGATCAGGTAAGTCACATCGGTACAGCCGTATAAGAATCATGGTTTCAACTGCTAAATAAGGTTTAGGAGAGATGAATGATTTTTCCACTGTGAGGCTTATATATCTGCAAAGAATTGTTCCTGAAATGATACCCCAGTCATCAGTGTCTCTGATACATGGCAGGAATTTCCCAGGAATTCGCTGCATTAAAAATATAACAACTCATTTACTCAGTACCTAAGTATTTTCAAGATGAGGTTAGTTCTGCATTAGTCAGAGTTGATAACTTTTGAAATAAGTTTGAATGAATGAAAATATAAAGGCCTTTAGCCATGTAAGATGACTTATAATTAAAACTCAACAATCCCATATTGAGCAGAGCATAGCCAGAATATTATAAACCTCTGCAAACTGGGCAGTATGCTGGGCTGGAGCCGAAGCTCAGGACAGACACATAATCCTCCACAAATAATTAGAGCAGAAAAAGCTCCTAATCTCTTTGTTAGTCTGGCTGTGTTATTTGATCTAATAATAAACTAGACGTTAAAAAAACCCAAACACCTCCTCATACATTTTAATTTAGACTGCACTGGGCATCTTTTAACCTGTAATTGTTTAGCTGGTCTGTTTTGAAATTTAGGTTCCTCCTTCCCTCTGTTTTGACTTAGGCATGTACTGTACAGATGTATGTGGTGTGAAATGCCCCTGTCCTCTGGCTGTGTGAGCACAGCATAAATACCAAGGTGTCAGAATTTGGGCCCTAATTTACGAAAGTTTTTCAGGAGGCACTTGATTGACTTTCCACACATGTTGAGATCTCACACATCCTCAAGTGGTGCCAGCAGTCCCTGGGCTTTCCTTAACCACGGCTGCAGCTCTGCGGCCCCCTGGCACAGCTCGGCCCCTCTTCAATTTGCTGGGGGTTTGGTCAATGACGCCAGGGATGTTTCCATGCATTTTTGTGCTGTGGGAAGAGGCAGGGTGAGGAGCCATTGGCTTGCAGAGGTCACTGCCACCACATGTGGCTGGGACCACAAGCGTGGCCTTGTCCCCTGACCTGAGGTGCAGGGCCTGCTCCCTCACCGTCTGCTGCCCGTGTAATCGCCCATTTCCAGGCCAGTTTTCACTCCTTTTCACCTCACTGACCCCTCACTAAACACAACTCTCCTCACCGACCTCTTCCTAGCTACAATCACGTCTCAGAATTTTTGGAATCCACACACATCCCTCGCAGTTCAGTGGCTGGACCCCTTCTCGCAATGCAGTTATTTCCCAGGTGAAATATAGACCAGGTGAAGCCCTACCCTGACACTGCCTGTCCTTCACCTTCACAACAGAACAACTCTCCTTCCTCCTCCTTCTCCTCCTCCTCTTCACCTCCCCCATGCCCTTCCAGCTCCTCGTCCTTCTCAGTCCCTCCAAACCCACTTGAAACCTTTGTGACTTCTGTGACTGAAGCCCAGCTTCTAGCTATTGCTGAGCGCCCCGGCGATACATAAATTAAAACAGACGTGCCGTTATTTTTCAGTACACATTTAATCTATAGAGGTTGACCTATAGGAGAGGGGTGGTCGGCGTCGACTCGGGGTCTGGGGCGGCGGCCGGGCGGGGCGCGCTGCCTCCGGGGCCGAATGGGTTTAGCGTAGTCGCTATGGCAACAGCGGCAGCCGGCGAAGCGGGGGGGGGGGGGCGTGGGCGGCGGCCGGCGAGGGGGGGGGGGGGGGCGTAGAGCGGCGGGCGCGCCTCCGCTCGCTTGAAGCCGGAGGCAGCGGGCAGCCGGTAGCGGCTCCGCTCAACTTCGGCGAAGGGGCCGGCGTCGAGGCGGCGTTGCCTCGGCGCGGCCAGCGGCCGCTCGCCTCAGCGTCGAGACGGGAGCGGGTGGCCGTGGTAAGGAGGAGGGGACACCGGCGGGCGGGGGGTGCTGCTGCGGCCGTGGGACGCTCGGCGGGACGGAGGTGGTGCCGAGCGGACACACGGACCGCTGTGTTTCCCGGTCCGTGCCTCGGAGAGCCCGGTTTCGGGGCGTTCCCAATGTTGGCGTGTGTGGTTATCGCTGCCCGACCCCAGGGGCTGCTGTGAGGGAGCGGCGGCCGGCGGTAGAGCCGTGGGGCGCGGGCTGAGGCGGGGCGGCGAGGAGGTCGGTGAGGCACCGTCCCCGCTTTAACGGCTTCCCAAAGTCCCAACTCTGTGAATAACGTTCGAAGTATCGGCTCGGCTGCAGATGAGAGATCCCCACAAAGTTGTCGGGTTTCGGAGGGATTTTTAAACAGGCAGGGAATCTGCCAAAGTGGAGAGGTTTTGGCGGGTAGCCGTGGAGGCACCGGACAGAGCCCTAATAGCTCCAAAGCACTGCTGTAAGCCCAGCTGTTATCCCTCGTCACCAGGGCTAATCCGTACCCCGGCGTGGGTTTAAGCTGGCTGTGCCACTTTAGAGGGCTTGACTCCCAGCCACGTCCTCTCTCTGGTAGCCTCTTCCCGCGTCCCTCTGCCCGCGCACGCAGGCGGGAGCCGCCGCTGCCGCAGGTGAGGCGGGATGGGTGGGCAGGGAAGGGGGCCGGGGTGTTCCCACAGCCCTCCCAGGCTGGGCTGGGACACGGCACGGCGGGGCTGCCTGCCTGGATCAGCCCTGGGTAACTGGTTACGTAAAGAACCTTGATTAAGATCTCTCAGGTTAGACGCCTGCCCTGCTAAGTGTCTTCAGCGTGGAAGTCCAATGTGTAGTAACCCCTGGGTGGTACCACCGAGGTCAATCAGATAGCTTTGGAGGTAGGGCAGTGTGGCAGTGAACAGACTACACTGTACATCTCTTAATGCTAACGCATTAATTAAAGTCTGTCTTGAGACAGCACTCTTCGCTGCTTGTACGGCTGCTCTCTGTGGATGGGCTGCAGGTGGGTCATACACCTATTGCAGAAGGGAAGCATGATTTATGAGCTTTCCCAGAGCTCTAGCAGTTACTCTCTATGCTGTGTATCTACAAAGAGAGGCTTAAGTTTTCAAACTGTAAATTTATCATTCTTCTTTTGTGTGCTAGTTTTAAAGCAATGTGTATTTTAAAGTAACTCCTGTCGCAAGGACCAAACTTTAATGCTGGTCTTGGTATTCTCCAGTATAGGGAAACCTCCCACGTAGGTTAATAGTTCTGCAGTGAATTGAGACAGAGTGAGACTTGGAGGATCTCCAGTAAATAAATATTCTTTCTGATACATACTGTAACCAAGGTTCAGTACTGAATAGAAATGTAGAGCTGTCTGTTAAAAATTCTCACCTTACAATGCAGTGAGTTATCCTGCTTTCACAGCAGAATCGGTCCTTGGTCTGGATGGAGAATGCACATTTTACCCACCCATTTTCACAGCACGCTGTCTGGTCTACACTGCAATATATGAATAAAACCCCCAAACTTCGCTGGACAGGACAACTGGTGAAATATGCTTTTGGGTCTGAGTTTCAAGCTCTTACTTTATATAATTCTATTGATAAAAGTATCTGCAGTGAATGACAGTATTAGAAACTCCAGTCTGTGACATTGCTGTCCCTTTAATAGTGCTGTGTAGTTACAATGACAGTAGAATAGAGAAAGATGAGCTGGGGATCTCTCTGAGTTTTAATTTTGAAAGCCTTTTGTATTAGAGCCTTCCGTCAGTTGCTGCTGCTGCTTTATTGCTGCAATACTTTTTTGTGTGTGAGTAGTTTTAATAACGGGAAAGCTATGTGTCTGTGTTAACTTCTGAACTCTCATTTACATGGCTAAATGAGTGGTGAAGAATACTTTAGGTCCTTCTCTCCTGATTGGAAACCTGTCTTTGTAGTCTGCAAAGATCAAAGTAAGATACAGAACTGAGGGTGTGTTTGATCTACCATGGCAAGATAGCCAAATATTAGCAAAATATAGGAATTTTACAAACGAGTTGGGCAAGAATCAGTGTGTTTTAACTTCCTGGCTTCAGTAGGTTTAGGTAACAGTCCAGTAGAAGTTGTTGTATGACAGAGTGTTTTTATGGTTGCTATTAGAAAATATTGTTTAAAGCACGAGTGGGAATTTGGCATGAAAATAGTCCTGTTTCTCAGCACATGGAACTCATTTGCTCTGATAAGGAGACAAACTGTAAAATGCTACTCTGCTTCATAAGCAGATTTGAGCAACACCCACCCTTTTGCTTCTGCAGATGACACAAAGATTATCTTCTGTAGAGTCCCAGCCATTAGTAGAGCTCTAGGCTATTGGGCCCTTCCTTCACTTTTTCTTTAAGATCTGTGCACTGGATTTGCATCTGGAGTTGATCAACACAGCTCTTTTATTTATTTCAGTGTGGCAAATCTTTTTTATATCAGTGCAACTGTACTGTAGATAAAGAAGCTGTACCAGATCAGCTACCTCTTCTCCTCATGTTTTGCCTAGTATTGGAAAAATACCTTTCTCGTTCATACCTGAGCTTGGAGCTCAAGTCTTGTTTGCTTATCCCTCTTGCAGTCAAAGTGCAGATGTAGAATGCATCTGATAGACTTGTTTCCTGAAAGAAGCCCTAAGAATGTTTTACAAACTACACAAATGTTGGGGAGGTAAGAGCAGTATTTTTCACGTGTTGTCAATTTTAAAGTTTCATTACAAAAAAGTCTTTTGAGGGCTACTACCTGTAGAAAGTGTGATATATCCATGTATACCAGTTATGGTATTTCAGAAGGCCACTCCAGCTTTCCTTTGGTAGAAATGGTGCCACTTTTGTTTCTCTTTTGTCTTGCAACACCTTGTGATATACTCTGCCTGTCCTTCTGTTATGCTGCCTACGGGTGATTTTTACTCTTGTGCACGTTCAGGAATGGCTTTGGTGACTTGTAACTCTCTGTGGCAATTCCACCGGGCAGAGAGCGCTAGCCCTTTTCTATAATGCTGAGAATGCAGTGCCCTGTCACAGTGAGCTCACTGCTGTGAAGCTCTTTTTGCTGTCCTTAAACACTTGCAGCCATGAAGCCTTGACAATAAATCACATTTCATTTAAAGTATTGGCTCGATCCCCTATACTTATGTTATTCAAAACTCTTTGCTACTTGTTACAGGGTCCTGTCCCTGGACATATTTCAACCACTGTGAATTTTCTTTTGTCCAGAAATGTGTCCAGCTTGTGCCCATCACAACAAGAGAATCAGTATGATCATAAAGCGAAACACAGGTTCTCTGCTGTGGTCTCTAACCAGACCCCAGAGCATCCCCACAAGTTCTCTCTCTTTATTCTCCAGGCTAAAATGAAGAATGCTGCTGTATTAATCTAATACTTGCATTTCTCTTAAGTTTCTTGATTGAAAAGCTCCATCTACTGCTTTTTCAGCATTATTTGCCTCATAGCAATTTTGGGAGATAGATGTCTGAGGTTATAAGAATTTCCATGGCAAGTAGCTGTCAATACCATAGCCTTCCATGGCACTAAACAAGGAGGGAGATTCCAGACAGATAGGAAGTAGGGTTCTTTGGGCCATGGTAAGGTAAAAGTCTCTGTATGGACAGCATAATGGTAAGTGGTGGAGAACAGAGATTCTTTTACAAAGCTATGATGGACTATATAAATAACATTGAGAAGGTGTTGTCAGCAGTTTCTTAATTGGAACTTGCTAAGATTCTTTGTTTGGAACAAAATGAAAATATCTTTATCACAGGAGAAATATAATTTGGGGTTCATCTACGATGCTGGTGCTACTTACCCTGCTTCATGCAGGTATAGCTGGCAGCATAGACGTGATCACAAATTCTCCCAGAGAAGCTGGTTAAATGTTGCATCAGTGGGCACCTACAGAGTTCAGAGATGGATGCAGCCAAACAAGGTTTAGTCTGCCTGTGAGTTGCAGTCCAGACAGATACTTAGATGCCCTTTGCTATCTGAAGGACACTGGACTTTTTCTGGATAATGTAATCCAAATTTTACTAAAGCAGCAAATAAATAAATAAAATATGCTCCATGGTTTCACATAATTTGTATTTCCCATGACTGCACGTCTTTTAAAAAGTACAATTATGAGTACAATTTGGGGCTGGAGCTTGTCCCGCTTATTTGAGAAACAATTTTCTGTGTTACTCGCTAACCTGGATGGAAAAATGTTGAATGGGTATCTTGCATGAACAAATTCTGCCTCTCTGCTCTCTGACTGTAGTAGTAACGAACTACCACCCACAGGAAGGGAGGGAAGACATTTCCCAGGTCCTCAGCCCAGTTTGTCAGGATGCTTTACCTGGATGACAGTGGATTTCCTGGGACTCTGTCTATAGCTAGCTGAGTGACAACCTCTCCATCGATATCACTGGACTTTGGTTTAGGCTTTTACTCATCCAGCCCCTTAAGACTTTTCTACTTTTGCTCTGACACAACTACCATACCCCTAGGACTACCAAGAGTCTGTTAGTAGTACTCCAGGATTGACAGACTGTGAAAGCAAATGCAAACCACAGGAGACTTGTCAAACTGAAGACACGCCTTTATAGAGAATCCATCTGTAGCCTCATATTTTTGTTTCCCCACAAATGCACATTTCCCACCATCTGCCTATTCCTTTTCTGTCTTGGAAGGCATTGGAAACTGGGAACCAGGAAAAGGATCAAATGGAAAGGGAAGTTTTATTCTCAGAAGTTCATCTTTTGCACGGCAAACAGGTCCTGCTTATTGACTCATGGTTTACCAGAAAGAAGCCCTGCTATAACAAGTCTTAGCAAGTGATGATCTAGCCTGCAAGAGCCTGATGGAGACTGATGTCTGTCAGGTTACGTGAGGAGCCTCCAGTTAACCAAAGAACAGCTGGAAAGCAAGCTACAGAAACATGCTCCCTTCATTAGTATGAGCTAGGAAAGGCTGAAATTCTGTTTTAGGAAGGTGAGAAACCAAATAAGGCATGTGTACTTTGATATTTCTGATGATTCTTTGGTGCATTCTCTGGAGCAGGAAGAGAAAATCACGTGGGGAAATATGGGAAAAGGTAAAAAAGTGGAAGAATGAAGTGGAATTGTATGGAACATGCTGTAGGAAGAGAATGAAGGAAGCTGTAAAGTATGTGAGGAGGAGAAAAATGCAGAAATTGCTGACAATGTGGAGGATAAAAATGAGATTTGGAGAGAGGCAAAAGCCTTCTTTAGAACTAAAGCTAACAGGAAACTTTTACATAAAAAATTCTCAGAGGGACTTTCTAACAATCACTAAAAATTGAAGAAATCCCTCAGAGGCTCTGTGAGAGAGAGATAGCAAGTTATAACAGACTTTTATATAGCTAATGTAAATGTATGCTTAAAACTCTGAGGTAGTCGGTCAGACTTGAAATCAACAGTGTGAGGGGAAGGTTTGCCTTCTAGACAAAGGTCTATGGTCAACAAGGCAAAAGTATTAAAACCCAGGTCTGTTTCTGGAGTGGAACTTCCATAAACCACTCTGACATTTTGCTTGAGTAACACCAGAGTAGTTCATCAACTGGATCACGTCAGCTCCTGAGATAGCCTCTTATGAGGAATCAGAAAATGGACTAATCGTACAACATAAAGATCTGTATTCAGATAGGGCGTTTTCTCTTTCTTTTAATAATTTTAACGTGGATGCTTGCAAAGTATAAATTTGTCCTTTTGCCTAATAAGAAGATCAGGCTGAAACTTTTGCCTTCCTTTGGTTGCCCGTATCCTGCCAACAATCCTTTGAGTCTTTCCTAATAGGAAAGCCATTTTGAGTCATTTAACGATTAGCCTGCACATGGACTTTAAATTAAAAACAGCGGCTACAATTAATGGAGTCCACAGTATCTTCTGCAGGCTGCAAAGACCAGTAGTGGGAAGAATGGTGGCTTGTCAAGCCTGCTAAATAGAGATGGCGAGTTTCCAAGTCTCCAAAGGAGGAGATGATGGATGAGAGATGGGGAAGGAAACAATCTCATACAAACAAGACTCCCTTAGGAACAGCCAGCACAAGCTGCCAGTGGCATGAAATGCTTGGATAGGATTTTCCTTCATTTGAGAACAGGTCATTTAAACTGCAAGATGAGTTGTTTTCCTTTCTTTATACTCTTCTGATGTGGAAGCAGATTTTACATACATACTTTCCCATATATTACTTGAAAAGTGGAAGCCCTATTGAGAATCAGTGGTATCCATGCTCCCATATCAAAAGCAAATCTGCCTGTTACTAATGCCTTGTGAAAGGGACAGGGCAACACTCGGGTTCAGCAGGCCCTGCTCAGACAAGGTATCCAAAATATTTTTCTAACTGATTGTCCTCTGTAATCCCAGTGTTAGGCAAAATGGTTCTCCTCATGAAGAACTACTTGCTTTGAGGGAGACCTGTGAGATAAAAACATAAAGGCAGTAGGAACAGGCCAGGAACATGTGAAGGCCAGGGCAGGTCAGATGAGAGCCCAGGTCTCCTTGCTGTCTTTCCCAGGTTTGACCAATAAATTCCCCTTTTGCTCCTCTTCTGATGAAACAGCTGGTGAGCTAGGAAGAGCTGGAAGAATATTCCTCGGCTTCATTGCTTTATACCAATTTACCCCTAACACCACTGAAGTCAACAGAGTTAAACCAACACGAGACCAAGTCATAGCTGGAATAAAAGCAAAGTAAGTAACCCTTTGCTGGTAAAATACAGAAGGGCATGCTCACCTTCATCCAGTGAAGGTGCAAATGGAAATAATGATACCTTAATTGGTGAGATACCTGTCAAAGCTTATGAAAAACTGCTCTTGTCACATAAGCTGAGAAGAAACAGAAGACTTTTACATCTTTTACAACAGCCTGTTATAAGTGGGCTGCTCTGCCACTCACTTTTGCTAGCGGAGAGCTTCCCTATGTGATACATAAGGGGTTATAAGACCAAGGAAGAGGTCTTAAATTGTAAAGATTTTCATCTTAATAATGTGTAATGGTGAGCGAAGGCCACCATGTAGCAAGATCCAGGTACATGTTAGGATGGTGGGATTATGGAGTTGAAGCTGTCAGCACATCCATTCCAGCCTGAGTTCATTCACGTGTCTGGGGCAAGTAAGTGAGCCGCAGGCAGCCAGAGTGCTCTGTGGTGATTTGAGAGCTGTTAGCTGGAGTCACCCTGGTGATGAAAGCAAATGAAAGGACTTGCTACTCCTCCTCCTACAGAGCACAGAAATGAGATAGGAAACGGGATTACTTCCAGCAGCTGCTGACTATGGGTGTCATAAGGATAATCATAGCTGATACTCCAGAGCAAAAGCAATCACTAGTGATGTCTTGTATATAAGCACTGTAACCTAGCAAAGGTGTTAATATTTATACAGTCTCAGAAGAGTACCTGCAGCTTTACACACCTAGGTAGCTAGATCTCTGTCCTATGGAAGTTTTCAGCCCTTTTATGTCTTTATTCTGAAGAAAGTGGTATTGCTTGCTGGAAGAAGTAGGATATAGGACTAGAGAAAAACTATTCCTTTGCAGTTTGGCGAACATCCTGCCTCTAGAAAAGCCTAAGCATTAGACCCTGAAATTGCTTCAAACTTGGGACACTGTTTAAACTATCCAGATTTTGGAGCATTTTCTTTTAATGGTGTGACATATTTATATAATATAAAAGTTTTTGGAAGAGAACAAGACTATGTAATAGCAAGTGATAAAGGCATGAAAGCAACTGCAGTGCCCTTCTCACCTGGTGCACAGTGACAATTTTCTAGGCACTGAAGGCAGAATCCTGTTGACCATTGCTCTTCCAGGGAGTCTGGGAGCTCCTGGCTCTCAGCTCTAGTAGGAGTATTGGGTAGTTCTGAGCTTCCTGTGATTGACATTGTCACTAAAGACTCTAGACCCCAATGTGGCATCAGAAGCATATTTTTCTTTCTTTCATGTCTGTCTTCATGGTGAGGATTTGCTCAGGCCCTGCAGAATCAGGCTCTTTAATCCATTGCCCTCATGTTAACTTTTGATGCCGTGTCCTGATTGGGCTGCTGCCAGGAATGGCCTCTTGGAAATTCCAGCTGCAATCATTATTTGTGCCACCCCTTCCCCCTGGGGGCTAATGGAAGGGAGCAACAAGGCACGTAACTGTGCTCTGTGAAGAAACAGATGCTGTTTTGCTTCTGTTCAGGTCCCTAGTGCCTGCTTTGGACTCCATTGTGTTTAAATACAAATACAATAGTTAATAACTTTGTTCCATGCATTGTCCTCTTGATGTGAGTACATGAAAGGATTGGCTGGGTGGGGAGTTAATTCCATTTTCACTGGCTGATTGGTGCAGTTTATTCTGCCTTCTAAGTGCTGGGTAACTCCCCAGCAGCAGAAACCTCTTGCTTCAAAGTAATAACAATTTAAACCTTGTTATGTTGTCGCTTCCCTCAGCTCAGCCTTGGTGCTGGTGGTAGCGCCTAGGGTCTGCTCTTCCTGCTTAGCTGATAGTTGGACTTCAGTTTGTGGAAGATGGTGTAGCTTCTCCTTCTGCGTTCAACACCACTTTTGCTAAATAATGATTAAATCTCTGCCTGGTCTTGTAATTAATGCAACTGTTGCTCCTGTCAGTACTAACTACAGATGAGTTCCACCACTCGTATCACAGCAGCAGCAAACCTACGCAGGTCACCTATCCTGCTCTCCCCCTGGAGGATCCCCTGCTGGCTAGCGTGTGGCTCCCAGAAATAGTTTGATTCCATGTGCTGAGTTTTTGCATGTAGGGTGCTGCAAGGTCATGCCCTCCCATGAAGGTTCAGACAGGTGAGCCCAAGCCCCAGCTCTTTCGTGTGGGCAGGAAAATTCTTCCCCGGCCTAACCCGGAGGGAGTGAGGTATCTTTACAACTTGACTTCAGATGTAAGAACTGTGACTGTCATTTTAATTACATGGTGACTGGAAGTTGAAGGGAAACCATGCCTCTTCACCCTTTGTCTCGTCCTCCACACAAGTTGTGAGATTTCTCAAGGTGCTCAGCACCTGCTAGTTCTAAGTGACTAATCCAGTGTCACGTTCAGGTGAAGAACAGACTCGAGGGGTGTGCGGGGAAGAATGTTCTCAGCTGAGGTGTTGATGATGGCACTGTTCTTTTTCTCTTCCTCCCTACCCTCAACCCACTCCCAGTGAAGACACACAGAGCACTATGTCACTGGCATCCTGGTTCAGGTGGAATGAGCCCCCAAACCGCATTTCCCAGAGGAACCCCACAGAAATGGTGGTTGAGACGCTAATGATGGAGCTGAGCTGGCAAACCAAGCAGGCAGAGAAGCAGCAGCGAGAACGGGAGAATGAGTATCGCAAGATCAAGACTGGGGTGGACTACGGCTGGCTGGTCAGCTATCCAAAGCAGAGCTATGATATCAGCCCAGGAGAACGGCTGCAGCTGGAGGATATGTGTACCAAAATACATCCTTCCTACTGCGGGCCTGTCATACTCAGGTACAGTAAAAGATGGGATGATACACACCTTTCCTTTCCCTCTCCCTATGATATGTGAGAGAGGAATGAGAGTTGTTAAGATTAACAGAACAAAAATTGACATCCTGTGTCATAAGTCATGGGACAGTGTCTATGTGGAAGAAGGGAAATATGATTGTTTTAAGTCAGTTTAATATGGTATCATTGCCTCCAAAAAGTTACTAAAATGTCTTTGCGCTCTGAGACTGACTTGAGTACTTCATGTTCTGCGCAGCCGGAGAAGCTTTATCTTGTCTGATGAACAATTACCACTTCAGTATTGTGATGGCTTTTGCTTCAGTCTTTAGCATCTTCAAATAATTGAGGTTTAAAGGGTCCTCTGGAGGTACGTACTTCAACCTCCTGCTCAGAGTAGGGCCAGTTTCAAAGGTAGATCAGGTTGCTCAGGGCCTTGTCCTATCCATTGTTGAATATCTCCAAGGGTGGAAACAGCAAGGCCTCTGAATAACCTTCTTTGGTTTTTATCCACTCTCATTGGAGCCTGCCTTTCTTAATTTAAGCTGTGCAGCAAATCTACTGAGACACTTGTCCCTAGTGTCCAGACTATCCAAAAGGTGCTACTGTGTTTTTCAGCCTGTGAGCCAGGTATTCCCAGAGAAAGGAGCAATTGCATTCTTCTTCCTGCCCTCCCTCCTCAGATTTGACATGGAGTAGGATGCTGGTGGGGTATGCAGATGGCAGATGCTGCTTCTGCCTTGTGCAGTGTAACTGTAGACATAGCATCTTGGACTTGCTGTTGAGCCTTTCAAGTGCCAGTTGAATAACCTTTTGTGAGAATGTCTTCAGAAATAGATCTGAGCCTGTGGTATTATCCAAGCTGGAAGGAAGGGGGGGCTGATTCCTCCTCTGAGGGGGTAGTTCTTCCAAGTTAAACCCTCTCACTTAGCACAGTGAAAGTAAGGAGTAGTAACTCTTAAGTCCACCGAAGCCAAAGCAAAGTTGTGAATCAGGCCTTTGCAATCCATTTCCCCTGTTCCACCATGTTCTTCAGTTGGGATTAGAAAGAAGACAGTGTTGGCAGGCCATATACAGTAGGGGGCTCAGCACCCTGCAGTGCCTCACTGCATATGCTGGCACCTGTTTTCCCTTGAACAAATGAGTCTACAGTTCTTCAACTAAGGGGTTGGAAATAGCTGGTCTTACATTGGGGTGGCCGGGAAAGGATGCCAAAGCTGTCTCTCTACCTCCCATTTTAGCCAGGGATGAACCTTGGAAGCAAACTGGCATATGACTTTGACTTTTGCAGATGTTGCCATGACAGCAGAACCAGATATTTGGGATCATTCAGTGGCCAACTTCTCTCCAGTGGAAGTTTGCTGGAAGCAGCACCTGCCTTGTATTAGTCTAACTCTGAGCTATGCTGTAAACAAGTTGTTACAAACCCCTTGGGGTTCAGAGTTATTTTTACCATCCCCAGGGCCGCTGAGTAAGGCTTGTCTGGCAAACAGGTTATTTCCATGAGAGCAGGTTTCAGTTGGTGGAGCTGAGAGGCCCCTAGGTTTATCATCTCCTTCAGAAGAGAGTATTAAGCTGAGTCTTATGCAACTTGCTGCTGCTCTGCTTTTATTTTTTCTTTTGTTTTTTTAAACTGAGATCGTGCAAGATGTGTGATTCAGTGCAGCTTGTAGTGGTTGTTCACTGCTCAGTACTCAACATGCTGTTGACAGTAGATAAACATACTTGGCAATATTGGTGGGCTCTATGTGGGCAGAACTGAAAAAGGATAAAACCATTCTGTTAAAAATCCTCTTATAAATTGCAGTTATGGGCTATCTAAATTGTATCACAGAGGGATTGAAGAAGTGGCATGGTTTTGTTTGTTCCATACTATGCAGTTTGCATGGTTAGCAGAGCCACATTAAACAAATGAAAGTTGCATAATCTTTGTTGGTTCAATTCCGTGATTGAGAAGGGAATGTCATAGCCACAAAAATGGCAGAACTGGATTGGGTTAAGGTCTGTTTGATCTGATGTGCGACCTGTGTAACAGTGTAAGGAAAAAAGAACAAGGCAAGCAAATACAACAGTATGGACAATTACAGAATCTTGTATACAGCCTTCAACTTGCTGTGCCTTGGAGACTTCTGGAGCCCTAAGTGGTCCTTCTGTCCATAACTACCCTATATGGATTTTTCAGTAGTTTGTTTAGATTGTGGGGTTTTGCTTTTCTTTTTCAAACTCATCTAAACTTTTGGCAGTTGTGGCACCACATGGCAGAGTTCTACATCTCAACTGCAACTCTGCTGTAGAAAATTGTATTTTGCATGTCTCAAACTAACATGTACTAGTTTATTGGATAATCCCTTTTTGTGTTGCAAATGTGAACAGTTGACCCCTCTTCTTTTCTGTCTTCTAACTGAGAGCCCTATGATTCAGAAATCTTCATTGACGATGTGGAAAGAATGGAAGAGAATGGGGCTTGCCACGCTAGGAGCTGAAAATGTACAGAGAAATAAGGAGTGTGCAATCTAACTAAAAGACAGCCAAAACTGGATAAATGCTCCTCTCAGACAGTGAGTTAACATGGAAACTTCTCCTAAATTGCACAAGATGAGTATAACAGGAATTCAACTGAAATCTTCACATTTCCACTGAAGTACTTTAATCACAAGATCATTGAGCTGCCTCCTGAATACCCTGTGACTTTCTAATATATAGTAACTTTTATAAAAAGCTTCCACCAAAAAAAAAAGTCTACGAACTTGCAGTTGGAAATTCAAATGCAGAGCATGTACCTCACTGAAGCCCTTGGTTCTGTCTGAAATATTAAGCTTGTCCTTCCCCTTCCATCTTAGGCATCTGAAAATCTGAAGTCCTTTTTGATGGACTCAACAAGTATGTCATGCTCAAATAACACAAGTAGAATGCATCTTGCAAGACCACAGTTTGTTTTGTTTGTGTCATGCAAGGTTTCCTTCTTTGTGAGATTCTAAGCTCAGAGTCAAAGACAGAACAAAACATTCTTCTATGAGTTGTCAGAGATGTCACTTTATTCTCCAAAGATCTAAATGATTATCTGAATCTTTCTGTAGCTAGTCACATCTATTGAAAGGCAAAGTTTCTATACATTTGTTTCTTTAGATATGGAGGAGCCTGGAAAGGAGCACTTTTTAAATGGGAGGGTTTTTTTCAGATCCAGTTTGTCTGTTTTGTATTTTAGGTCAATAGAAACTTTTCTTTGATTCTCTTGAAATTCTGAAGGATTCAAATACACTGCAAATACCATCAGATACCTGGAGACTGATTCACCTCATACAAGTAAAGCTATTGTATTCAGCTGCAACTCAGCTTTAGGTTACTGGGTTGGAGAATGCTGACTATATTTAAAACTAAATCCTGGAGCCATCTGAAGGACATGACTGATTTTAGTGTGGTCCTTAGTACCTCACTGCCATGGTTAAACTGAACTAGACTAGTAGCTTGCTAATACAAAATGCCAGTTTTACTCAGAGCTTTAGCTCTAACGAGAGCTAGTTATGGTCTGTGTCATTTCTTTCAGTTTCAGCAAAAGTCAAACAGTGGGTTTATGTGCTTCTCTGTCCAGAGAGAAACAAACAAAAAACCTAATATGGAAATGTAAACCTGCATTTTGGTCTTTTGTTGTTAATGCCACAGGCTAAGGACTGTAATTTTCTAAGGATTGTGCATAGCTGATATGGACTTCCTAGTATGCCTGAATGTAAGACAAATGACTAAAATCAGAAATGGATTAATTTATTTACAATTATGAGCTTAAGTTTAAGGTGATGTGAGGTGAGTGTTGCAGTTAGCATGAACTCCTTTAGGAGCCAAGTAGCCTTCTCTAGCAAAGCTGTATAATAGAGACAGAATTCCTGCTCAAAATATAGATTTGGGAGTCAGCAGCTAATTATTAGCACTAAGCACCCCACGTTTTCTTTGGATGACTAAAGCTACTTAGAGCTCCCAGTTCAGACAGGCACTCAGGAATACAGTGAACTATAAGCATATTGTTTAAGTCCATGAACTTCCATTGGATTTAACAAGTCTTTAAAGTTCAGGTTGTACTTATGAAACCTACTGAACTGGGGACCTACAGAATAAGAGGCATGTGATGGCACTTTAAAGAAAGCAGTGCCAGTATGAACCAAGCACAGCCAGATTCTTAAAATCTAATGGCCATATGAGGAAACGGAAGGGTCACAATTTAAAAAACAGATTTGTTTGAACTGTGATTGAAACACCGCCTGGATTGGGGAATGTGCTTTTCCCTGTGTGTGCATATACGTGCTTCCCAGGCTTCTGTGCTGGCTCAAGGTGAGTTTTGTTGACAGTCACATCGAAGACTTGCATAATATATTACAGGTTAGCTACCAGTAGCATCACAACTTCTTTCACAAATAAGATAGGTAGGTATACTTTTCTGATGAGTAAGAAAGCCCTGCTGAGGGATTGCTAGATATAGCTGTGCAGTTGCCTTGTTTGAAATTATTCCATGGAAAAGTATAAGGGCGTTCACCTGTGCTACAAGATAGGTGAGCCTTGTGCAATTTCATGCCTAATTCCACTGAGCAGCTTTGTGTAGAGTTTGTTTCACAGGATACGAGCCCATATTCCTTGATTGCAGTGGTTTAACTGTTTCTATATGTTGGGTGTTTTGTGGAGAGAGCAGCCTGCTGGATCATCCAGCACATCATTGTGTTGGTTTCATTGATAGCTGGGGAAGATGGCTTCAGTTACGCGTGGGTGGCTGTAGCAAACATCATCTATATTGCAAGACAGACTGGCTTAACTAGACCTCTGCCCCTGATTACCTGTCCATCTTTTCTGCTGAGAAATATTTGTGGCATGCACACCTTTTGGTGTGCATATGTAGGCTGTCCCTTATATGAATGTGCTGGTACCAAAGTTATGTGGGCATTAATAAAGGGGCAAAGTTCGTTCATCCTGTTGGAGGAGAGGAAAGGCCCCACTTTCCCTTCTCCATCTGAATGAGAGTGCCTTTTCTTGGGGTGACAGGCAGACAGCCTGTTGGATTACTTTCCCTTTGTTTCTTAGACCTGCTCAAATCCATTTTTGGATTTGAATGATTGGAATCCATTTGGATTGGAAGTAGTTTTTGTGTTGGTCCTGAAAATTCAGAGATGAATCTTAGGAGCAGAGTTGACAAACCAATTCTTGCTGCCATAGCTAAGGAGAGCGCAAGCTGGTAGACAGCTATGAAGGTGGAAGGTTACAATGATTTTAGAAAACTATTTCAGCTAGACTAATTGGGAGAGTTATTAGCAACACAGGACATTAGCATTAGAGCTCCATGCTCAGGTGGAAAATTTACCATCATACCACTCATTTTCCCTCTTGTTTCTGGAGCCAGTCACTGGTCCAGCCTGACATATGCTGCTCTGGAGCCACAATCCAGCGGTGTGACACACACCCTCTAAAATTGGAGGCAGTGATGAAGCCTTTTTAGTGCACAATTTTCAATACAAAAGAAGAGGATAGACATATATAGATATATATAATATGCCAGCATCTTTCTTTAAAATGCACATGGAGATAAAAAAGCAAAATGAGTCATCGGTTCACCTCTGCAATAAAAGTCCTTTGAAGGTGCTTTCCCTGGTATAATAGTAATAATAATAATGTTACAAAGACCTGGGTTTTGATGGACTCATCTGTCTCTCTGACTAGGATAAAGGGAAAGACTTATTTATTGTGAAAACTGTATTTTTGGCTCTTTGATAATGCAACTGAAGTGCCTACTCAGAAGGGAGAAGGGGTGTTTGCAATGTACAGCACATCTGTTACCACTGTTACGTGCTAAACCTCAGCAAGACCTAGTTTCTTACTCTTACAGGCTCTGCACAATTCAGTTTAACATCTTTGTCTGAGTACTTAGGACCAGTGTGAACTACAGTGCCTCAGAGGCTTTTTGCACCCAAATGTTGAAAGTTTAGAGGGTTTTTACTTTTTTGGGTAGTGGGTGGAAAAGGTGGCGTGGAGGATGGAGATTAGGAATTCATCTGTACATTCATAGTGCAGTAAACTTCTTGTTACATTCCTAGGGGTTATCAAAAAAACCAAGGGGTGGAATCTTATCCTACCAGCTTCTGCTGTATTAGGCCCATTTACAAGCAGTCCTACTGTTTTCTATCCTTGGTCAGTTCTTTTGCAGAAAAATATCAAAATGCTTACAGATCTTATACTTAATGGAAGCTAAAGCGTGTAAGTAGCTGGATTTTGGTGAAGTACTAGTTTAGCTCTGTGTCTGCTTGTAGATATAATTTCTATGTTAAGAACTGAGTATTTATTAGAAGAGTAGCCATACTACCACCTGTCATAAGCACATACTATTATGGAACAGCTAGAACCTCTGTGTGACCAGCATTTGAGCCTTGGGAGTGGATCCCATGGTCTCCAGGCTGGAGACCAAATCACCAAACAAGGTATCATGAAAGGTATGTTCTGTTCTTGAAGTCAGTGAGCAAGTCACTGTTTGGTCCAAGAAAACTATCCTGCTCTGCATCTCATCTTCCTCACCTGCAAAATAAATAGTGGTAAGTCTTCACTTCCCTGGTGTTAAGCTAGCTTAAAATATGTCCAAAAACCATTTTGAGCTCTCTGCTGAGAAGGCACTAGAGTAATTCACAGTTGTTTAATTAGCTACCATTGTGCTGCCAATCAAGATGTTATCAGCTAAGCCAGTCTATTATCTTCCAGAAACCCAGAGAAGGATGAAATAGCACTTCACCGAAATTTAAGTACTGATGAACTATCAAACATAAAACAAAAATCCTGTAAAATTGTCCTTTGTTATCTAGAGGCCATTGGGTAATACTATGAGGAATGAGTACTGGAAACGGGGGAAATCTAGTGGGACTTTCCCCGGTTTATCCTCAGCTTCTGGAAAGCAGTAGTTCAGGGACTACTTAAGCAAGGATTTGCATTCGGACAATCACATTTAATCAGCAGTGATGAGGGTATTTTCCACAAACTTATCTAATAATTTTGTTTCTTAAGCTATTGATAGCACTAAGTTCTGATTTAATAGGTGGTGTGTGAAAAAAGCACTTCCTTCAGTTTCAAACTTGCCACTTTCTAGCTTTGTTTGCTGCTCCCTGTTATTTCATGTGCTTCTGAGAAGCGGTGATTCATTGCTTCCTTACATTCTCTGGCTCGCTTGTGATTTTAGAGACCTTGAGTGTCTCTTCATGACCCTTCCCCTTTGTTGTTCCCTTCAGTCCAGGGAGTCCCGTTTTGCAGGAAAGTGCAAGTTTCAAGCCTAGTGGAACGAGTCCACAGTGACTTGGCAGCAATCCCTAATTTGATGTTTTTAATCAACGTTGTGTCTTGACTGTGCTTTCAGATTCCGGCAACTCATTGCTGAATATGAACCAGAAGTGCAGGAAGTATCCCGGCTTTTCCGCTCTGTCCTGCAGGAAGCTGCCGACAAGATCAAAGAAGAGGAAGAAGCCAAGAAGCTTGCCAGGCAATGGAACACAAAGAACAAAACCAGCCTCTCCTTAACAACATTTAAATCCCGGTCCAGGATTTCCCCCTTCATCAGTGACATCAAGACCATCTCTGAGGATGTGGAACGAGGCACCCAGCCCACCAGAAGGGTTTGGAGCATGCCAGAATTTCGGAATGCCAAGGATTACTGACTCTTTACTGAACAAGGTTTTTAGACAGTGATCTTTCAAAATCCTGGGTAACCCTTTTTTAGCTCTACTGTCTCTTCTTTGTTGCAACTCTCTCTTCCTGTCTGTCTCCCTCTTGGAAGTTGTGTCTATAGTAACTGCTACTGATGCCCGTGGCGTGTGACACGATTTATTACCAAACATGCTAACCTTTCCTTTAATTTAGTAGCTATTCAGTAACCTTAAGGGTAAGGCTCATTTACTATCTCATTTTTATTACTGCTTTCTTGTGGAAAATGAATTAGTTTTGTGATGTCTGTCTTTTCCTTTCCCCGAAGCCTGGATGTAGTTATCTATAAAAGCTTTTGGCCCAAGCTAGTGAGAGCTGCTGGCTGGAGCAATCTTGCTGAAAGCAAGACAGCCACTTACATAACTAAGGCTTGCAGGATCAGGCCTGTAAGTTAAAGGTGGTATCTGATTTGGAACTGAACTTCCATTTCCAACTAATAACCTTCCTCACTGCTCCAGGAAGTTTCACAGGTAACCTCAGCACTGCTCTTGATCAGCTTTTTGCTGGCAATTTGCAATCCAACCTGAGTAGAAACAGACCGAAGCTTTTTGAGATGAAAGACCAATATTATTCCACAGCAACCAGTTTATGCATGCTCAGGTTTTTTGGGTATTTTCTCTTTTGTGCAGGCAGAACCCCCTGAACTTCGCACCTGCGGAGTAGATAGAAACTTTACACCCTGCTGTGTAGATAATACAGGTGGATACATCAGTGCTGTGTCAAATGCTGTTCTTGGTCCTCAGCGGTCTGTGTTGCTGAGGTAAGTGCTCCACCCTGCATCCCAGTGATAATTCAGTGGGCTGAAATGAATGTTTATGGCTAAGAGTACCAAAGTATAGTATCAATGTGTAGAGAAAGTACAGAGAAGGGAATCAGCACTCATCTACAGGGCTCTTTGTACAGCTGCAATAGTTGAGGTCATTTTAACAAGCTGCTGCTTTGAGTAGTGACTGATGGGCTCTGGCAGATGAAGTTTTGGTCCTCCAGTCTTCTCTCATGAGTGCTCAAAAGAGAGCTTTCCCGTCACTCTTACAGGCTGATACTGTTGGCCAGTGAGCTGAGACTATTACAAAAGAATCTTTAATGCAAACTGAGTAGCTTGTAGGCCAGCACAGACCTTGAAGAAACAGGAAAATGCCACTGAGGAAAAGCTACTGGGGCCCTAACTCAGCATGTGTAGGGAGAGCTCTCACCAGCAAAGGAAAGGGAATGGCATGCTGTGAAAATCATGGGTCCTGTAGAGAAGCCAAGGGCTAGGATGCTTTGTGGTCACCAACGGGAGATGGGGAAGGAAGAGAGGATGACTGGCTTGTAGGGAATCATCCCAGTGGGGTATAGCCTCCTGGAGGACCCTGTAGCTTTGTTGTTCCTTTGCCCGTTTCCGACTCTTTTCCCTGGGGAACTTTGCAGCAGCATGTGGGTACTACAGCCAAAATAAAACCCTTTGAAGCTGTGCCAACTCTGGGAAGAATTCCAGCACATGAAATCCATCCTAGAGTAGAAATGTGCAGTTTCTTCCAGAGATGGGGGAGGGCAGCATAAAGCAAAGATCAAGATCAAACCCGTAAGAGCTTTCTAAGACTGTGGGATTCTGGCTCTTCCTCTTTCCCCTCTGAGCTATCTAAGATTGAACACAAGGTTTTCTTACTAGCACTAGGCTGTAGTTTTTAGTTCTTTGGTAAACTCTGCTGCCAGCAATCCCCCCCAGGGACAGAAAGCAGAAGCTCACCTTTAATCAAAAACTCAGGACTTCCAATTACAGCATCCAGTTTGGGATGGGCTATTTCAACTCTAGGTCAATTAGGGAGAGTTTAAAGTCTTCTGACAATCAGCTTGGTGTTTCTCAGCTGTATGTTCTTGTAAAGCAATGTGATTGTGTATATGAAGTAAAAACATAGGCTTGATATACTTAGTGTAGCCTTAGCTGCCTAGAACATGTGGGATCTCTAGCAAGGGATCATCACAATTTGCAGAAAAATATTTCTTTGGAAAAAAATTAACCTTTTTTTTTTTTTATATTTCCAAGCCACTGTATGGTACTGAATGCTGAGTTAATTTCATGCTATAGCTCTGTAATCATTTTACTTGCATTTAAATTCTATTTTGACACCTTCAGTATTGACTGTATTGATGCAATATATTTGATGGACTGTTGGGAGAGACAGGATATTCTGACACACTGACATAAAGCTCTTTGTTACAGCACAGTGTCTGTAATGTGCTTGCTCTTTCTTAAGGAGAATCCAGAGGAACTAACTTCTCTACCCCACTGTACAAAGCCATGGAAATCACTTTAATGCTGTCACAGCACCCTCTGATCATACTCTGTCCTTCACTAACCACCTCAGCCAGCAGATACTATTCTTATTTAACAGCCAGGAAAGGGAGACAAATCTGACCTTTGGTCAAATCCATGTATGTTATGGAGGCCAGGCTGTGGCAGTGCCTGCGACAGCTGTTGTGCTTCAACTTACCTATAATTTCTATTTCCAGAATAAAATAAAATGTATTCCAAACTTTTAAATGGTATCATTCTCCCTGTACCTTTTCAGCAAGTTACACTTGGTTCACAGTAGTGTCTAATGATAAAGGGCTATTCAGATACCAAGCTAATAAGGTTTCTATTCTTACTACATGCTATCTGTTACTCTTAAAGGTATAGAAATAGTCTCGTGTTTGGCTGTAGTCAGCTGCCTGGAGACTGACTGTGACCTTCTGCATTGTGTGTGCACTGGCAGGGAATGAAGCAAAGCAGGGGCACGACTGATGCACTCTGCTTGTGATGCTCATTCTTCTTTGGAATGCTGTAGAGTGAACCATAAATAATCTTTTGGTCATGAACCATAGGACGTGACAACAACTACGCACCCATGTTTGCCTTGTCCTAATTCCACATTTTGGGTGGCTAATTTAGCTTTTTAGTTAAAATCAGGAGCAAGCAAGTCCCGACTGCTACCACCTATTGTGCTATGGTCCGTGGCACTGGGCAAACTAGATTACTTTTGGATGAAGCTAACCCAAATGATCCACTGCAGCTATATCACAGACCATAAAGCTGGGCCAATGCTGGTCTGAAATAAACCCTCATGAAACTTGTACTCTGTGAACACCATGTCCTCACTGACAACTGTCTGACTCTACAGCTGGGCTGCACTATTTGCTTGTGTAGAACAAAAACCCACATTTCTACATAGCCCTGATGAGATTCTGATCTGTTCTTAGCCCCTTCTGAGAGCTAGTCCAGCATCTTCATTCTTTAAGGAGAACAACAAGTGAAATCGCAGCACAATATCACAAACAACTGAATAAAGATAACTCTAAATCCTCAATCCTTCTCTTAAAACTGCAGATTTTGATATCAGCCCAGAGCATCACTGTTGCCCTGTTAGTAAGAGTGTTATGCTATCTAAAGGACATTGTTACATCCAAGAAAAAGCAGTCCTAGACTTACTATACATTCTAAAAAGTAATGGCAACACTTCTACAGCAGCTCAGCTGCACTGCTCAGTTTCAAGGGGCTAACACTCCTCAGAGTCACAACTCACCTGGGAGAGACTGTGCAGTCCTGCTTCTGTGACTTCTACAGACAAGCCTGGCCCACAGGCTGAGGTAGTCAGCAAAGGTGTGCAGGAGGTGAGGTTCTTCACCCATATCAGCATACAGCTCAGACAGCTATCACGCCGTGGGGAACTGGAGTAAGCTTCGCAGGAAATACCTGTCTGCTGAGGTTGTACTGTTTATACATTTCATCACAGAACCTCAGAAAATTAAAGCAAAGCTGTGAAATACAAAACAATTTTTTGTACTTGCTGTCTTTAATTAAAGATCTCCTGAAATATAATCTGTCCACATCTAACCAAACACAACAGACAACAGCTGGTCCACTGCCCTACTGTACACTGTGTAGGTATCAAAGGAGGAAAGCAAGAATGGTAAAGGCACTTGATATAAACAAAAAAAACCCATCTTCTCTCTACAAGTTACAAATGCAGCTGCCTACCTTCTATCTTGCTACCTTTACAAGGAGATCTCAAGATTTAAGGTGATAAATAACAAGGATTAAACAACTGCAAAGGTGTGAAATTGTCTGAAGCTAAGTGGTTTACAGATACAACCTTGAACTGAACTCTGCATCAACATGCTTCCAAGCACGTCTTACATTGAAATGAGAAGATATAAGCAACAAAACGGATGGTTTATCTCCAGATACTTTTCATTCACTTCCATTGATTCTGTACCTGATCCTGGGTAGTAGAACACCTTAATATTAGTAGATGGCCCCAGATGGCTCAGGGATCCCTGTTCTAAGCATCATATACGCAAAGCATGCACACGCTAAACAAAAGGAAGTCATTTTTTTCTACCACACAAAGTATTACTGAAGCATGGATTGCCTCGCTCAGCATATTCTGGAGATCAGAGAGACAAGTGGTTCCAAAAGGGGACTACCCAAGTTCAGAGGGTTAGTAAACCACAGTAGTCAGGATGCAGCCTACAGTACTTCCCAGAAGCTGCCAGCACTTGACAAGCAAATCTCTCTGTTGTTGCTTACACTGCTTCCCCAATACATTGCTACAGGCCTCTCCCAGGAGGAAAACTATGGACAGCTAGGCCTTGACTGAATGGCCATTCTGATATTCCTGTGTTCTGCTGTACCTCCTTGAAAAAGGATTGTAGTTTTTGCCCAAAAAGCATTCAGAGAAGCACTAGACTGCATGAGTAAAACCTTTTTTGGTTATACCCTGCAATAGGGGCAGGGCTATTAAACCTCCCTCAGTTCTACCCACCTGTGCCAGGCAGAGTCATTGTCATTTTGGTGCCTGCCTTCCCCTGATACTGCTGTCCGTGCCATGAGCTGTCAGCACAAGGGACCTCTTGTTCCCCTTGTATGATCAGGCAATCCACGTTTCAAGCCAGCTTACACCAGAAAGATGTGAGTTGGGTCTTGGGCCCAGGTCTCCCAATGACTGCCATGTATTTTCTGTGCAGTTGCTGCACAAAGATCTACTCAAACTAAGGGACAATAATCTTTGCACGATGAGATCTTAATAAACACGACAGAAATGCGAGGAAAAGGGCTGCAAGTGAATTATTTGTGGTGAGTTATGGTCATCTGTGTACACTTCATAAAGTTATAAATTCCTAGGGTCTTGACTGGATAACCGGATTATAGCATCTGACCTCTGTATTTTTGTCACAATTACATTTTGCAATTTACAAATAGATTTGTAGATTGATTAGATTTGTACCCAGCAGCACAACACTGTAGAAGTGGGGTATGTGTTTTCTACATCAGAGTATCTACTCTCAGAATGTAATTACTCTTACACCTGTTTAGTGATCATATTGCCACATTCTCAGAGGCTTCTATCAGGTCATAGTCCACGTGCAGCACCTTTTCCAACATTATTCTCTGCAGTGCCTAAAGCAGCAGATCATATCCAATTTAGTCTGAAGATTATTTAAATAACCAGATATGGTATGAAGCAGTGACAGTGAAATACTCCTCAGGTATTTTGTCTATATTTTTCCTATATTCTGGCACTGGAGGTCTGAAATTATTTCAGAGATGGAGAAGAGCAGGGTGGGGTTTCTAAAGAACCCAGCAGCCCCAAGTAGGGCTGGTGCAAGAATATCTGGTCCTTCCAGGTCCCTTCCTGCTCTCAGCAACTTAATCCTGTTGCATTCAAATGCTTAGAAGTTAAAGGCTTCCTTCTGCCTTCAGCACAGAAGAAGGCAGAGAGACTACTGTCTGTCCACAACACAGCCAAGAGCAAGAAATGAACAAAGACTAAATTAAATTCATAGGACAGCAGTAACAAATGTTCCTCATAAACACCACACAATTAGGTCTTTGCAGGCTAATTATAAGCTTGCAGAATAAGAAGGTGCAAAGGTACTGTCCAAAGGTAAAATAAATAAATAATTTTTAAAAGTCCACGACAGTCCAGCTGGACAGCAATGCCACCTGCTGGCAGACTTCCCAGCACTAATTAACCAAGAAACAGGCAGCAACTTTCTAACCAGGCCTCTCCTGACAGAAATTCCTGACTCTCCTGCTTCCTTTGCCCCCCACCATGGTCACTGCAGAGCAGCCTGCCAACTGAGACAGCAAAATGAACACAACTGATGGTAGCTGTAGTGTTTAGGACCTTATCAGAAGACAGCACCAGTGGGCAGCATGCTGGTATCAGAACAGTTGTCATCTTAAACATTGTGTCTCCACCATCAAAATATACTTATCAGACTGGATATTAATGATGTTCTTCACGCTGCTTGAATAGGCTCAAAACATGCTTCCTTAGAGCTCTTCCTAGGAGAGCACCATCTCCTGCTCTCCCCTCAGAAAACACCACGTTTATACTCCATGTGAATCACAATTTAAGACTGAAATTGAACAGACAGGAAAAAATACCTGCTGTCAACCGCCAAATAAATCATGCACCGTACAGTAATTTTGATGATTCGTTTTGTCCAGAGATGGAAATAGAAGGCTGGGCATTTGCCAATAACTTGCAGCTCCTCAAAAACCTCTCGCCTTACACCTTCAAATATAACCAAGTAGCAGACTGGAAAATTTTCAGGTGTGCCCAGGACCTCATGTCCTTCAGGAAGACCCACTACCAGTTAAAATCCAACCAAATCCAGCCATTTCATAGAGTGCCCAACTGAGAGTGGAGCTCCCAACGTTGAGAGCTGAGCAGGAACTTTGGAAACGTTTCTAAATGTGCAGAGCAAAGACCAGGAGGAGTATGTTTAACACGTACAACAAAGGCTACCAGAGCTCCATCCAGCGGTCACGGCCTCCACCTGCACCTCACCAGGACAAGTTCACAGAAACTGAACCTCAGGGCAAGTTTCTTCAGCCTCTCTGACCCCGATTTTCCCCAGCACACGGGGCTTACTCAGTTTTCCCCACTGCAGGGCATGACTGGGAAGTTCTTATATTCCTGCAGCATGAAACATCCAGGTACATCAAAACAGCACAACTTGCCCAAGTTTAACCAGAGACAATAACGAACAGGTATCAAAATTGCAGGATGGTATGTCCAAGTTCAACAGAACAAAGTACTTCCAAGACAAAGTGATATTTAGTAAATATTTTCTCATCTTGATCTCTTGTAGATTTTTGCATGGGTAAAGGAGTCAAGCTCAGGCAAATCATAAAGGAAACAAAAGTAACAAAGAATTGCATTGCCCACGAGAACTGTCTGAATCACTTAATGGCATCAACCACTCGTTCATGTTTGGGTTTTTAGTTGTTTTCCCTGCATAAGAAAAGAAACTTAAGTAACTGCATACCATTCCTTTCCAAGAACTTTTGAGGCTACTACCAGTTGTATCAATTGTGGATGTATATCCAGAAATACCTGGCTCCTTTCCCGAATCATGAAAATTCTCACCAGATCCACAATGTCCAAAAAGAACACCCTCAACCATAAGCCCAATGAAAAACACTCAGCCATTTTACATTGATGCCTGTCTAACTAGAGCACCCAAGCAGGACGTAGGACCAGAGTGGTAGCAAGGGCTTAAAGAACAACAGGCACAAATCCCAAGGGACCAAGTCTTATCAATTCTGCTGTTTCTGTAACATCTTCTTGTAAACAGGATAGAATACTTAGAAAGTACAAGGAGGATGGGCATGGTGGCAGCCATGCCAGGGAATATATCCTTCCCCTCCTTCCTACCCCAGTGACTTCTGTTTCTGGAATTTCTGTTGTTAAAAAAAATATCATTGAGTTTTGTGTGATTCCCAGAATGGAAGATGGTGCAGGGACACGGAAAGTAGATGTGACAGGGAAGACTGTCACACACGAAAAGGTAGGTTTCACATCTGAAAGACTTCTATTACTCAGCATTTTGGCAGGAATCTCAACGTGTCCATCCAGCTAAGCTTCTGCAGCCCCCTCCTTGTCACCTCACCTCTGCCCCATTCCATGACTTCTGACAGCAGCCGTCTCCCTCCATCCCTATCTCATACCTTTTCTAGCATTCTATTGTTCCAGCCTTCATCTTCCCCCACAATATACACTTTTTTAAGACCTAGTAGCAAGGCTTTCTACCAGCCATTTGCATATCAGGTCGGCATCCCACGCCACCTCACAGTTCCCTTGTGCAAATTTCTTAATCTGCATTTCATCACATTCCTCTCCATCTCTTACCTTACTGTCAGGTAACCTTCACACATTTGGTTCAGCTGCCACACTAGTAAGCTGAAGCGGTACTAATTAGAAGCTATGCTTTAGTGAAAAGGTCAACAAAATTAACTTTCCTGAGGCAGCAAGGCATGGACAATTATTCTGGCTGTGTGGGCCTGTGGGATCTGGAAGCTGTTGTCCAGCTGCAAACAGCAGCCTCAGAAACACAGGAAGATGACAGCGATCTCAGTGCTTGTGGGGCATGATGGGGAAGGGAAGGATGCAACATGAACTCAAACCTCTTCAAAAACCTGGGAATCTACATGGAGATGGGCAGGAAAGTAAAGGAGACTTCTAAAAGCAGAAACTGCTGCGAAGTTTCAGACAGCACTTAATAACTAAGTGGACAGAAGAGAATAAAACTTAATCACTGCCTCAGTACTTAAGCAGCTTGGCTCTCTAAAAGAAATGACAGCTTAGAAGTAAATGCCAGCACAGGAATACTTTAAAGCGTCACGAAAGCATATCTAGCATGTCAGAACTGAAGAAGAAAAATTCTTCTGTCCTGAAACAGCAAAAAAAAGTTGGTTGTTTTGTGGGGTTTTTTAAAAAGAAAAAGTGATCTGACTCATTTTTGTACAGTCAAGAGTTGGCAACTACAGTTTGGCTGGCAACCAAACCGTAAGAGGAACCGACCCACATCATATTAATAAAAGTTCTTTATCTTTTCTATATTAGCATGGAACAGTGAAGGAGTTTTTATGATTGTAGCCCATCTTGAATAAAAAAAAAGCAAATTATTTCAATTAAGTCTGAATCTTCCAACCAATGCAGTTCTTTACAAGTAAGATCTCTGGCCTTTTCATTCCTATTTGCGTTCTAACTTACAAATTTCTTATTTTTTTTCCTCCTATATTTTAAGGAAATTATACTATCTTTACATAAAATATAACCAAGGGAATGGCAAGGATGTTAGTATCTTCTAAGAGTGTGTTTGGGATTAGCCTTCTTAAGTCCAGAGATAAAAGCTGCTTATATCAGCAAGATGCTTTGGCATCTCTAGCTAGAGTTACCAAAGTAGCACAAATCAAAGCATTATCCCCATGAAACGAATAAGGAGGGGTTGGTTTGGTTTTTTCCTTACTGACATTTCAGAACAGCACTTCCAAAAAAAGCTTCCATCACCACGTTAGAAGTCAAGGAAACTCCAGTTCTTACCTATGTGTTTTCACGTTTTACATTCATAAAGGTGTAAGGGCTTGTTTTTCTGGATCTGGGCTTTAGCCTCTAAAGAGTTAAATCTCTGCAACAATTGCAAAATGTTTCACAAAAGAAAAAACCTAGAGAAAAGACAGGATTCTAGTATCTTCAGGAGGTTTCACATATCAGAATAGTTTTTAAATTATCCCGTAAGAAATGGTACAAATCTTCAGATTTACTTAGAACACCACGGCAGACACAGACACAAAGAGTTTTCCGTTTGCTTGCTCTTTAATGACCTCCCCACACCTGTACCCACTGTACACCTGATATTCTTGTCAAAGTCAACTACCCTTGGCTCCTTTTTCCAGGCATTCCTAAACTGTGGTTCCCAAGGAGCACCTCCTACACAGGGGATTCAAGAACTCCCGTATCAGGATTACGTACACAGGGGCCTGCTGGGCAATCAGGAGCCAAAGCTCTAGAAGGAAACAAGCACTGAGCAAACTACTACTGCTATCACACATGCTTGAGTTATGCTGGGGTCAGCTGTATATCCAGACCTGTCCCATCTCTCAGTGAACTATCAACACACCTGAGGGGTCACTGTCACTGCCTGCCTCGGTGGTGTTCCTATGGTTCTTTCTCCTTCCATTGGACTCAGATACGGGGTAGAGGAAAATTTGATCAACAGCTCTTGGGATCAGAAAGGCAGGCCAGAACTCTTACAGTTTTAAGGTCTAGGAACAGCAACTCCAGATGTGGGGGGTACACTATCTATTTTGAGGCTGCCTTTCAACAGTTGATCCAGATAAACAAACAAACCCAGAGATGTTTCCTGCTTCTATTTTGGGATAAAAATCATTCAGCTTCCATTATTGCTCTAGAGTATTTTATTGTTACACCTTCTAGTGAGAGAGAGAAATAAACTTTCCAGAGAAAGATGACCTTATAGCAGCCTTTCAGTACCTAAAGGGGGCCCATAGGAGAGATGGGGAGGGACCCTTTATCAGGGAATATAGTGATAGGACGAAGAGTAACAGTTCTAAACTGAAAGAGGGGAAATTTAGGTTAGCTATTAGGAAGAAATTCTTTACTGGGAGGGTGGTGAGACACTGGAACAGGTTTTCAAAGGAAGTGGTGGATGCCCTATCCCCGGAAGTGTTCAAGACCAGGCTGGATGGGGCTTTGAGCAACCTGGTCTAGTGGGAGATGTCCCTGCCCAGGGCAAGGAGGTTGGAACTAAATCATCTTTAGGGTCCCTTCCAAACCAAACCATTCTATGATATCTCAAACTCTGAAAGAAAATATTAATGAATGAACTGTCAAAAAATCATTTATGTAAAATCATGTTCTATTTACAAAGGTCAACTTGCTCTTTAGGACAAGTAAAACCACTACTGGAAAAAATATTCATATATAAATGCCTCATCTTTCAAATAGACATTTACAAATACTCTGCTTTGTTTAAACCACTAGAAACATTGTGACAATTGAAATTAAGAGTGTGTTCTGCATGCAGTTAGGATAGAAATTACATTACTGGACTTCAGTGTGTCAGTTCTTATCACTGGCAAAGACACACTCTTTAGGCTCTTCTAAAACACAACAGCCTGGCTATTACCTCAGGATCTCAAAAGGAGGACATGGATCTTCATTAACAAGTTATCAGTTACTCTTCGTTTTGCCATTAAAAAAGGACATCCCGATTGTCTTCTCAGCAGGAGAGTCTGGTCTTGTCAAACTTGGCGTCCTTTTCCCTGAGTTTCCCTTTAGTGTTTTGCTAGGCGTGATGATCGTTGGCTTGGTATATTTACAAGTCCTTGGTTTGCACTCTTCCCATTATAAGGCAGAGTTCAGAAATTCAAGGAGTTCTGCACGGTTCCGGTCTCTCTGTAGAGCAGAAAAGCAGAGGCAGTGGTTTAACAGACCTCTACTCAGTGAACAAAGGCAGCACAACCCTGCTTTCTGTGGGGCTTTCACATCTCAGCACACCACTCAACAAAACACTACCATGTTCTAACAGCTGGATGTGACCAGCTACCATTAGGTGTGAGCACCTGCAGGAAGCGCAAGGCAGTGGGTCCTCAGGAGAGATGCTAGAGGAGACAACCTGTCACTGTCACTATTTCATGATGCATTTTTTAAATGGCTCCCTGTGGAGGCTCCACTGGGTTGTCATCATGTAGCTCAAAGCCTGCTCGGGAGGGAACTCACAAGCAGAACAGATGCAATTCTCTGGTGTCTGAGGCACTATACACACAGCAAGTCTTGTGCTCTGGGAAGCATAAGCAGCAGAACCATGAATTTAACCTCTTTGTTTACATAAGAGACAGCTCAAGCAGTCAAAACACTTGTTAACAGTGTTTTTAAAATCAGAAATTATAAAACAATCATTGACTCTTAAGATATTGTGAAGAATGGATGTAGTTCAATTGGGTGTGTTCATGACCATGGACAAAACAGGACCGACATCAAATATTTGACATCAAATATCATAACATACATCCCGGTTACCGGGATAAGGCTAGAAGCACTCAACATAATTTAACACAAACTTCAGTGCCACAAGAAGAAGAGAATGTATTTTTGATCAAATTTATCTTGAAATGCTTAGGTCTGCTTTGGTAACTACAGAATAAACTGTTAGGGCTGAATCAGAATCCACCAAACTGAGTACGTAGTACAGTAACACTTTTAACACATACTGCTTAGTACCAGCAGCCCTCTGCAGATCACCCTGAGGTGTGGAAACCTCATATAAACCTCATATAACCAAATATATTCACTAAAAAGAGTGAATATATTATTTAAGCACTGAGTCCAAACACTCCTAGCAATAGCACAAAATGCTGTTCATGATGTATGTTTCTCTGGGTATCTCAGCAAACGCATTTGGCTGCTTTGAGAGAATGCATGAGCACGTGGTCCTAATACTGCATCATCTTTTTTTAATTCCTCTCTAATGGCTAGTCTTGCATGCATTAGAAAAACACAGTAAAGCAGCAATTACCACAATTGATCACAAGAAGATGAGGACAATTAAAAACAGTGCAAATAAATCAACAGAGAAAGCCACAAATCAGCTAAACATCACAGACTGAAATTCTAAGAACCCGCACAGGCATCCTTTGGTTTATCTACTCATCCACGAGTATTCCAAGCCCACTCATAACACAAAATCTGCCAAAAGAATGAGTTAAAATTTCTCAGATGGAATTGTAGCCACATTAAAAGCTACTATCAATTTACAACTCCTAACTGTAAGATTTGCTCTCCTCCAAAAGACTACTATTAGGAAAATATTAAAAGATACATTATTTTTCCTTAGGGACACGTGGACTATTTTAACTCTTACCTCTTTATCCTTCTTAGTCTTCTTTATTTTCATCTTAATTTTCTTTCCAGTTATCATGCTGTAGTTTTCATTTTTCTTTTTGTTTTTAAAGAACTAAAATGAGATCACACATTACAAAGACATAAGCTTTAATTTGTAATGTCACAAATCCTAAATAAAATTACAGGCCATAATCTTTTATGCTTCCTAATTATCCAAAACAATAGATATAGGCTTCCATTTGCTGGTGGTAAAAGTGGTGGTGTTACAAACATTTTTGTGACAGGACAGATTTAACGTTTAGATGAGAAATGTAACGAGAGTTCAGACTCACACAAGCATACCTTGGAAAGCTGGACAGGTCCTGATTTCTCTTTCTTTTTCTTCTTTTCTTTCTTTTTCTTCATTTTGTTCTCTTTTTTCCTTTTCTACAAGTATAAGACACGTACACTGACGCTTACAGATACACAAAGGCAAGAAAAAGGACACCTACAATTAGCTCTTAACACCCTGGCTAGTCCAGACAGCCACTACTGCTCGCCCTTGGCACTGCTGAACAGGCACTATCTGAAGCCCAGAGAAAGCAATGCTGCAGAAACAGTCTGATCCCCCATTCTCTCTCTTTTAATGTAACCCAAATATATAAAAAGCATTGACCAGAAGGTCCTAATAAAATGAAAAAGAAAAAAATACAATAGCAAGAATCTACTACTCTCTCTCACTGACTACAAATAGCTTCTTCTATCAGAAATAATATGAACTTATCAAGATTCCTCACTTTTCTTCAGAGACTACTCTGAATTTCAGCTGGACCAGCAATGACTGGTATCCAGACAAGTATATGTCAACCTGTCAGCTCAGCTGCTGTAACCTTAAAAAGCATGATCCAGATTTATATTGCGATAGACAAAAGCATTACCTCTTAAATTACATTGAAGGTTATTGAAATACAAAGAACTGTTTTCTGTTTGTTAACTACTTATTTCTCTTAGGACATGTTTACCTTTTTGTTGTGTTTTTCTTTTTTCTTTTTCTTTGATTTAGACTTAGGAGAATCTAAAACAAAACCAAACCAAACCTTGTAAGTTCAGCATTCTCAAAAAGGCACTTGGTTTTACAGAGAGGATATACAGAAATGCAAAACATAAGAAGAAAATGGTTTAATTCAGCTATATATATTAATTCTGTTTGAAACTACCCTGAGAAAAGCAGGGTTGGTTAACTTACTATCACTTACTGGTCTAATGTGGAAACTGAAAATACCTGATTTACTCAATGATTACTTATACCAATATATTATATTACTAGAGACAGTATTTCTCTCCTCTTTGCTCACCAGACTGAAATATCTCTTTCATAAACTCACATAGAAGGCAACAAAAAGTACAGCTGAGACTGACAAACCACTGAAAATATTATGGCTGTTCAAGGCAAATGAAAACCTTTTCCTGCTTACTCAACTCACCTTCCAGTTTCAAGGTTTTTACTAAATTTTGTAAAGCAGAAACACACAAGTTCCATAAGCCAATCATAGATTTTAAAGAAAACATTGTAACTGGTATGTGAGGAAGTTGATTTTGAAGCACCAACTTTGACTATGTGCCTGTAAAACTAGACAGATTGTGAAACATCTTACTAGTCTTCCAATAGATTGCCTTCAAGCTATCAGCTGAATGTTTTCTTTACAATAAATTCCAAATAATTTAAAATAAAAGAGAATATTATCATTAAAATAAAACATAACATTATAGGAATATACCAGAGCACAGCCAGACTCAAAAATGCAAAAAGCTTAAGGTAAGGCTGCCCAAGCAATCTTCTTTTGGCCTTCTGATGACAAAGCATGTCACAAGTTATGGTAATTCTATCACCATATTCAGTCTCTGGGTAACAACGGACTGGACTAAGCACCCACAGGGGATGGTACACCTCACCTGGCCAGAGGGCTTTTACAAATATTTGCCAACATCAGGAAAGGTTTATATTCAAGAACAGTGGGTTTTCTTCCAGACTCTGAAAATCAGTACACTATGGTGAACAGACACTTGCCCAGTTTTATCCCTTTGTCCATATCTCTTCCAGGCTCAGTTTTTATCTCCTCACATCCTAACCACAGTACCACAAACCCTAGACAAACTTTTCTATGACTCTGCACTGATCTGTTGACTTCCTAGGCCAAGCCAGGCCAACTTTTCCTCCTCTTCACTCTTTAAAGTGGCCATCCCTCACCACCAATCTGTTGCCATCCTCACTGGCTCAATCTGTTTCAATACTTGGCCACCCTACCTCCCCAGTCTGAGCATTCATTTGCCTGCTTGTCTCCTGCCTGAGGGGAACCCTGTTCCCAACTCCACCCAACAAGCTGCAGTCCCACCTTCTATATCCTAATGTCTCTTTTTCCACGGAACGGTGTGTCCTTTCTGCACATGATTGTTGGCATCATTTTCCATATAACCTATGTTACCAGCAAGGCTGGAGAAGGTGGGGGGACGACACAACTCGGAGAGCAGAAGACAGTTTCCCTCCGACTCTCCTCTCAGTTTTGCAGGCCACTGCCCACTGTCTAACAGCCAGAGTTACAGCTGGACTCGCTAAATAAGAGAAACACAGATTGAAAAATGCCAGCAGGAATCTCCATTTTGTTATTCCCAAGGAATGTTAACTCCACTCCTGCCATAACTGACACATCAGACCAGGGCAACCTTTATCATTCAAGGTCTTTAGCTGGTGGTTAGGGAAGCTATTCCACTGTTCTGCTGATAGGATGTATTTTTGCTAGGTCTAATTCAAATCCCTCCTGCTGCAATTTAAGGTCATTCTTCCTTACTCTGAAAGTCACAGAGATATATTTTTTTACTCCCTTTTCACAGTAGCCACTGCCTACATCTATGTATCTGTCTTAGCTCAACTACCTCACATCTTTTCTTCTATAGATGGAGTAAATTGAGCTGTTTAAACATGCCCATGTAGGACATTTTTGCCAGCTCTTCTGCTCTCCCTTGTGAATGAAAGCTTAGGGAGTTTTTAGCTGTAAAGTTTTACAAAATCTCTGAGTGTGCAGATTGACAACTTGGGCCTAATTCACAATGCTTTTTTCCTCAGATACGAGTTTCTTGGCACTTCTCCAGAAGATAAATCAGAAAGCATGCCAGGGATGTCCACAGTGTCTGACATGACAAATTAATTCTTTTTAGAAATGTTAAGAGTGTATCACATGGGATAAAATTAATTCAAGAAGAAAGGAAAAGCCCCCCAACCGAATTTAGAAGTTCATAGATTTGAACATTTTCAGAATATATTTATATCAGATACATTGAATCAAGTCACTTAAATATGAGAACAAGTAATATTTCCATACAGATACAAACCCACCTCAAGAGAAGCAGAACTAGATCTTTGTTAAACTGTGGGATACACAGTCCCAAACATGAAGTCCTCTACCAGACACTGAAACTTCACCCAACTCTGAAGTTAGAGAGTTTTCATCAGAACTCTGTTTCTTCTGGAGAAATATCCAATATCTCTCCATGTTCTAGCTCACATGAGAGTTCTTCCCAATCATAGTAATAAAAAGATAAAATACACCTTAGCCTAATGCATTATATTAAAAATAAAATGGCAATTTGGTCATTTTGCCTGCAATGATAGCAAATATTTTGACAGAGAATATCAAAATAATGCAGTCTTGATATCATCAGCAATACATTCCCCTAGAGATCACAAGCTACACCCATAGAAAAAAAAAAAATCTGTGCTTACTCCCAGATAGTATCTTGTTAAAAAAACTTACTTCACGTCCTTTCAGTAAGCAGCAGCATAGTATGGAGTGTCTCAATCCCATATACTTTCATAGGTGTTCCCAATGAACTCAGTAATTAGTATTAAAAAACTTCATGCGAGTCCTCCAAGTTAAATGCTTGGAACTTGAAAACCAAAGTAAGACTAAATCAAAAACCTCAACGCTGGTCTAAATGGATGGGTGAAGTAGAAAAAGATCTGTATTGACTGTACTTTCAAAACACAGAATTTTAAATATATGCAGCATTTTGTTACAAAGTAACATTTCTTTGAATGGTAATTTATATTTTTAAGTTATTTAAACTAAGACGGGAGCGTTGCATACTGACAAACGTCACGTGTGTGCATGGAAGTAGCTTACCTCTGCTACTTGAAGAAGATGACCTTGATGATGAGCGTGAGGAGGAGGAAGAAGTGGATGTAGCACTAGAAGACGATGTGGATGTAACAGATGATGATCTGCTTCTACTGCGTTTTCGTTTCCTCTTTTCTTTTCCTTAGGATAACACAAAGCAAGAGCGATAAGCCTGCTGAACAACTATG
>BJBW01006141.1:167457-179813 GCA_004320125.1 Scolopax mira
GCCATTAGCAAGTGACAATGCTGGACATCAGGGTCCAACATGGTAATTGACATAAAGGAGAACGCATCCAACCCGCGGCCACTGAAATTGATCAGCAATGCCTTACCTCGGCCTCTCACATCTTCTTGTGAAGTTGCGCAGAGCTTCCTACTTTTTTCATCCTTCACTTTATCCATAGCTAGAGAGAGACAACAGTACATTCAACCTAATTTCCACAATACTTCGTGAGAAAACAAATGAAAATAGAAATAGTATAGTGCGGAGAGAGTGGAACATGGTGAGAGCGGGGCCCCACCACCGCACCTATCAAACCGCATCGCGCCGCGGTGAGGTGCGTGTTTAGGCGCCCATCCTCTTGCACCCGGGATCCGAGGCCAAACCCCCGTTTCTCTGTCATCCCCGAGGAAGGCGCCGTCGGTGCGGGCGCAGGGCTGGCACCGCAGCCCGCCGGCGGGTGACACTGTCCCTTGCGGGGCCTGCAGCCGCCGGGAGGGCCCCGACCTGCCCTACGCCCCCCACCGGCACTCGCCCACCCGTTCGCCACCCTACACCAGCCCCTCCGGTCAGCCCGTAGCCCGGGAGGGGCTTCCCCGGCTGGGCCGGATCGAGCCCGAGCCGCGGGCCGGCACACAAGCATAGACAGGCCGCGCCGCCATTTCCTAAGGGAAAACGGGCTCCCACCCCGCTCCCCCCGGCCGGCCCCGGCGCGGCGGCTCGCAGGACCCCCCCTTCCTGCCCAACCCACTCTGGGAGCGCGACAGCTGCTGCCGCCGCTCCGACCACCGCCCGCCCTTACCGAGGGGCGGCCCGGACCCCACCGCTGCCGGGCTGCCGACCCGGAAGTAGTATCCGCTTCCTGCCCGGGGAGCCGGCGGCGGAGGGCGGGCGGCTGGGCGGCCTGCACTGCTTTGGCACCTCGCCTCGGGGCTGGGGGACTGCCAGGGGCCTCCCCCTTCCCCACGCTGAGGTGGGCGCCGGGCAGAGGTTGAGGACAGAGGGGCCCTGCCAGCCCCCCGCCCGCCACCCCGAGGGCCTGCGGCTCCTGCGCGGCGCGGACGGCTGGGCCTGCCTGACCCGTACCCCGAGCTCGAACGGGGGTTTTGAAGCTCTTGCAGAGCCTGGCCTGCAACTGAAGCAGAAGTTGGTTATTCCCTGTACCTGGTCAGAAATTCAACGGCTCCTGCCACCGGGCGTTCTCCCTTTCTTGCCACACTGCCCAGCCTGCTCTTCAGCTCTGCCATTAGCCCTAATGGTGCTAATGCATGGGCTTCCCACACGTCCCGAGTGCCCGCCCTGGGTGAGCCATGTCCAGCTGTGGCTCTGGCAATGGAGAGCCCCCTCCAGCCCCAGCGTCCCCCTGCCATCCTCTTGCTGCACACCGGTATGCAGACACGGCCTTTCTGCACGTCTTCATCTCCACACACACAGATGCAAGTCAAGGCTGTACGTCAATTGAGGGAGCTGGAGTCCTGCCCTGGGACCTCTCACAGCATGGAGGCTGCTCTTGGACTGCCCATCTCCTGTGGGACTTACAGAGCTGGGACGCCCCGTGGCACTCGGTGCGTGTTTGAGATCCCACAAAACGTCCCGGTTTTAGGTAAAACATTATCATTTTTCTCCCCAGTAATTTCACTTTTCAGCCAAGCCTCTTCTAACTGAACTCTCTGAACAGGAGTCAGATGGTAATGTTTTTCCCAGGATGATTTCCAACATTTCAGTCTTAACCCTGCCAACTTTTCCATTCCCATTTTTAAAATGCCATGTTCTCAAGCATGAAGCAATCATGGGATACTGAAACAATTCCTCCATTACTGGCCTGAACTGAAACAAATCCAACCTCATCTGAACCCAAACCTGCTTGAAACAGAAATAACATCCCGTCTTGATTCTGATGGATCCTCAGACCTCATGGATCTTCATCTGATCTAGCTTAGCTTAGAATTTACTGAATTTTTATGTGCAGCTGCTTTGTGATACTCAAGAATAAACCAAAATGTCTGTGAAGCACATTGATTTTTAATCTAAAGCAGTGTCAGGGTTTGGTTTTTTTGATTGTAAAACAAACATCCTGTACCATACATCCTTCTAAAAAGTCTGCTTAAATCCAGCCAAAAGGAATATATGCCACACTCACTCCAGAAGGATGGTGAAATTATTTATTCTTATATTAATTTACATATACAGTGAATGACATTTGGCTAGAAAAATGCCTGTATCATAGTAAGAGATATTCAAACAACTACAAACTGTCAATAAATACATTAAAAAGATACTGTATGCTGATATAGAAATTCCCTATGCTCTTTTGGTTACTTACCCAGTACAGTATTATTGAAAAGTTTTTTTGGTGGTTTTCATGCAACATCACAATTCTTCTTGACAATTCATGCTATACAACATCTGTTTCTTTATTAGTAATGGGATGAAATTTAAAATCCTGTTTACAAGTAGTAAAAAATCGCTGAAAACTTTAACATAAATCTCTCAATTGTTCTATTAAAAAGAAACAATTTAAAGAAGGTTGCCTTTAAAAAATAATATTTTTCAACTAATTTTTTATAAAACAGGCAGTATTTCAGAAGGGATGGTTCCATCCCCCGTAATGAATCATTTGTGCTTTGAAATTTTAAAAGGAATATTTGTGTCAAAAAAATAAACCCAACTGGTAGGTAGAGGAGAGATTGCAGTATGGACCGGCTAAAACTGAACATGCTTTCAACATCTGTCCAGGAACACACTAAACACTTATCCACGTCACTATGCCATCACCTACTATAACAATTAGAAATGGAGTGTTAATAATACTTAGCTCTTTTCATGCTCAAAATTCTTCACAAACATTTACACAGTCCTAACGCTTCTGCAAGTATTATTATCCCCATGGGGTGGTGGAGGTGGAGAGGGCTGGGAATTTGCCAGGATACAGGCTGCATCCTTTCCCTCTTGCCTCCCTCAATTCTCTAAGTTCTTTATAATTTTCTTTATTTAATTTACACTCAATGTACTGGGAGTCCCAGGAAACATGGGTGGTAGCTTTCTGTCAGTTATTAGTGGTTATTATGCAAGTTGTGCCACTTTGAAAGTTACATGACAAATTTTAAAGTAATAATTGACACAAAGTCCACATCCGAGGCTTGGGACAGCCTAAAATGCCACATCATTGTCAAACCAAGCTTGCTCTTCCTGTAATGAAGTGTTAGGGACATGAGGCCTAATTTTCCCTGCTGTACAGCCAAATTGACTCTTAAAGTTAGTCATGGCTGTGTAAAAGAATAAAATCTGGCCCTCACTATCTGTCCCTGAGAACATGGAAAGCCCCTGCAGTGGCCCAGTACATCCTGACACAATACAACAAAAAGAACATCTAGATCAAAACGAAGATTTCGGATGCAGCTAACTCACCGTAAAGTACAGATAACAAAGGTCCCTTTCCTCCTGCCCCTGAATTTGAAAGTACTTGTGTCTGAATTATGTCCTAGAAACCATGTGGGAAAGTAAATGCCTAGCAACGAGATTGCAGATATGAAATGTGGTATTCTGCCTTCATCTTAGTATCAATCCCCAAATCGTATTGTTTCCGTTCATATCAACATCCCGCACGGAAAGGGCTTTTTTTTGATTTTGCCACATTTGCCCTCTTGAATTTTCTACCTTACACCTTGCAGTCTGTGCCCCATTTTGATTTTTATCCTGCCTAATTTACTCTTACTCTAAACCCAGCTTGGTTTCTTGTTGCCTCCTGGCCAGCTGCAGGTTCACCCTTCCAGTGGGCAGCGGGAGCAACGGGCAACGTTGTGGTGTTTCACTACCTGATCCGTGAGAGATGAGAGACACAAAATTCTGTCACTTGTAATAACAAAATGACCGAGTGTGCAAAATTACATCCCTCTTACAGGCACCCAAAAGGCTTTAAAAAGGCACGTGTGTTCTTTGTCACTTGTTCCTCAGTGCCTGATCTTGGTGGTTTTACTGCGTCTCCAACAAACCCTGTACAATGCACACGTTCCCCTGCAGTATGGAAGGATCTTGGAATAAAAATTAAGATCTTCAGATGTAGTTCATAGTCAGCACTTGTTACTCAGCAGCTGCCTCACCCTTTTACAAGCACCTGAGCTGCGCTACCTGGGAGAATTGCGTTCTTACAGCAACCTCACTCCCTAATCCATTTTCCCTCTTTTTTTCCCAAACATCCAGATTTCTAGCAGAGGGGAACAGTGCATGTTACATGGGCTTTTTCCCCAAGCGGATATCCAAAGCTCTTCCTGCCTTCTCTAGAGCTGGTAGGCCAGAAAACATCTCTTTTGTGCAGATGTGGGAGCAAAAGTACAGGAATTTTGCCCCTCTTCTTCCAGCAGCACAGCCAAGAGCTGGCAGGCTGGCTGGATACCCTGCTTCTGGCCATGTCCTGAGAGGTGAGAAGCACTTGCAGCTTCTTTTGACTTCAGATGGGGACTGTGGATGTTTATCACCAATGGAAATCAGTCCCAAGGCACTAGGCAGGAATGGAAAGGATGTAACAAAGCTATTGTGACTTGGGAGTACCCTGTACATCTGAAATACCAGGCTAGAAAAGTAAGAGGCACTGTAATTTTCCTCTTGGCTTTCTGGAAAAAAACCCAAACAATTAAAACAAACATTAAAAAAAAAAAGACGCAAGATCCCTACCTAACTGAAACCATTCTTCCCACTTCAAAAATCAAAACATTGATTAAAATGTGCTAAGGTTGAGGCATTTCCATTTCAGACAGCTGAAACGCACTCGCGCGCTTGGGCATGGCTTCAGTTCTGTGTGAGGGAGGGAGGGGAGCCCACAGGCCTGCCTGGGCTCCGGGGTGGAGGGGTTACCGGAGGAGTCTCATCTCCAAATGCCAGTCCAACGATGGGAGCCAAGCATTCCCCCCAGCCCGGACTGAGCCAAGACTGGATCGAATGCACGTTCGCATCCAACTGGACTTCTAGCTGCCTTAAGAACGCAGTCTTGGAAAAAAGGTTAAAAAAGGAAAGGCTGAGGATTTGGCAATTCATTGTCTGTTAGGCTGTCCAAAAGCCTCGAGACATTATCAGTAGTAGCTTGACTGAGGGCAATTTACTATGGCATGGCTGGTAGTCACCAAGAAAACATTTCTTAAACGTTAAAGCAGTCCCGTTGATCGGTTACGTTTTTCACAATTCCTCCAGATCTGTTAAATCCACAACCACTTTCAAAAACAGAGTGTCATCTCTGAGGTAAGTGTTCTTTGTGTTCTCTAGGACCGTGTGCGGCACGAAGCGTGGACACCCAGAAGCAATATTCATTTCTCCGTCCGGCCTTTTGAAACTGCTGCTATTGGGGTCAGCTCTAAAGACTTCCACGATGTGATTTTTTTTCCCGCTTTGGTCCAAAAGCATAAGTGTGACTTTTTGCTTGAAAGGCCACAGTAGCAGCGAGTCAAACTCCCCCCTCATCACTACGAAGTAGAGGGAGACGTGTGTTCCCTTTCCTGAGCCGTCCCCGTTCAGGTAGGCTCTCGCACATAACCTGTACCCGCAGCGGCTGGTGTAAAAGGGCTGGCTGAAAATGGAGAGGACACGGCCTTCCACTGCCTCTTTTTTCTTCATCTTGTAGTCCGTGATTTTCCAGATTAACTTCCCATTGTAGCACGTGCCTTCCAGAAGCTTAAATCGTTCTTCGTTTTTATTGAGCTGCGCTTTGTGAATATTGATCTGGAGATCGTGTTTGCTGGACTGACCTTCCAAAACAACTGGAGGAAAAAAATAAAACAGACACACACACACTTGGTAAAATAAAACTGTCCGGGCATTGGATGTGAAGAGCAACCAGACTTGATCTGACAACACTTTCAAGCCCAAGTACAGGCTGTTAACTGGTGTCACTACATTTGTTAACATTTTTTTTAATTGTAATTGCAGCTTGTAGTTTAACAAGGAAGACTGGTAACTACGAACCAGATTAATGCCTGATGATGGATAGTACCACTGCCTCCATCACAGCACACCAGCCTGACCAAGGCCTGTTCTCTGTCCCTGCAGTGCCACGGGAATCCTGGAGACATTGAGGAGGAGGGGAAGGCTGGAGGATGCAGCACACACTGTCACGGCTCGGTCTTAGAAAGCAAAAAGAAAGCCCCTTCTGCCTAATAGCTGCAACTGACTGACTATAGGACCAGAGGCTCTACCTAGCCCATAGTGAATCAGCAAAGACCCCACGCCCCTGCAGAAAAGAAACAGAAAGTCCCAACCCACCCAAGCGCTGATCGTATGTCTCCATCAGGGCAATCTTCTGTTTTACATTTTCGATTGTGTCAAACAGGGGTCGCAAGTCTAATTTGTTTTGCTGCTGGTTTGCCATCTGTATTAGCTGCTTCACTTGTGATTCCAGGCGCGCAGACTTATCCAGGTGACTGGCCAGAGCCTTCCCAGTTCATGCCATTGGAAGAGGATGGACGCCGAGATAAAAGACATAAATAAAAATCAGCCATTTCATTTGAAATAAGATAAAGAAGCCTTTAGCATGTCAGCAATATCTACTATACGGTGCATTCAAAAGTACTCTGCTGGCTTAGGAACATATCCAATTATTCCTTCGCAATTAATTCAGCATTTAGTGACTGAGAAGCCGTCCCTTACTCAGATTTATCCGCACTCCATCACTTCATTCAGCTGATTATTCAAATTTACACCTGCATATTGGCTGTGGGCATCTGGCCCTGAGAATTTATACTGTACTTTTTTGCCCAGATCAGTTATCCAAACTTCTTTATTGGTTAAAATGAAAAGGCAATTCTGGATTGTAAAAAAACAAGAAGTGCTTGTGACATGTCTGGGAGACACTATTTTATTATTGCCCTGCTATTAATAACAACTATTACTGGATAAACACATTTAAGGATACAGGAAAGCAATTGGACAAAAAAGAGAAAAATAATGTCTCACCTGTGTGCTTACCATCAAGTTGCTATTTTTACCAAACAATTGTGTAAACTGTCTGAATTCTTTCTCACACTTTTTAATGGCCTCTGCTAGCTGCTGGATTTTGATCTCTTTACATTCCAGGCTCTTACACAGGTCAGATATCTACAGATAGAAAAAAACAGAGTAAAGATGCTAAGGCACACCAAAATATACAACGATCAAATAAAACCAAATGTGACTATATAGGAGAAAGTGGTGAAGTTTACAATGCAAAGCCTTTCACTTAGCTAGATATAGCACTGCTTAATTCACAATTTGTGGATAAGCACCAGCAAGAGTGGAACATAAGGTAATCATATTCTTTAATAGATCTGTGTGGCAACGTGTAAAAAGATTCATATTTCTCATCCCCACCATGATGATCCATTCGGGGGATAACAGATACTTAAGTTCACACAAGTTTATGTGTTTATATTATGTGTGGATGTATATACTCCTACATTGGGTTTTTTCCCTATAGTAGCGTCTAACCAGCAAAAGAGATGAGTCAGTGAGTAGTACTAACTCCAAAACCAAATTGTGGGATTTCTGGGCACTTATTTTTAGCATAAACAAGCAGAAGAGTAAGTCAATCATCAGTCTGGATGGATTCACCTCATCAGGACTGAGCACACACCCAGTGTCACCCGCTGGGAGCCGCAGAAGCCATCACAGTGGAAAGGTGCTTGCGACTGGCTCTGCACTGCTCCATGCTGCCTCTACAGAGGGGGTGACTCAGGCATGTAAAATCTCCTTTCTGGAGCCATCTGAGCATCCGTTGAAACATTAAAATGCTCTATCTCCAAACCCTGTATCCACAGTAACCAGATACCAAAAGCAAATGAGATGAGTGATGGCAACAAGACTCCCACCATGTTTGGTGGAGAATATACGTGCCTGAGCATAGAGAGGTTTCCATCTAATTGACTGGCTTTGCTAGAAGGGCTTATTCTGACTTTTGAGGTGTGCAAAGATGACAAAAACAGTCTTTTAAAATGTAGCTGAGCTAAAACAGGCAACAAATGCAGAATCTCGTTTCATCCTCCAACCAGCCAAGCACCGCTGAAGAGTGCTCATTAAATATGACTTAGACTTACCTGTTCTTCCAACCGGGAGTTCTTCTCTAAAATCTGCAGCATGTGTTCCCTCAGGGCGCCGTTTTCATGTTCAGCAAGTTTCCCTCTTTTAATCTTAGTGAGGCAGAGGGGGAAGTGAAAGAATAAAATAATAAGATATGCAGATTTTTGAAGCTGTTAGTAAAAAATGTATTGATTTTTTTTTTAAAGTAATTTAAAATGTCTTTTCTGTGCTTTGAAAGTGAGGGAATGGCAGTCCTGATACTCTCATACAGCATCTTAGCCAATACTAGAAATGGTTGTGAAAGAACAAAAAAAGCATTGTTTGTTTTTTTTTTAAATTCCTTTGGTTTGGGAGACAAATTCCAGTCCCAGTACAGACAAAGGTCTATAAAACAATACCTTTACAAGACAGCCGTACTGCTTATAAGGGCAGTCCACTTCTGCCTCAGGACACACAGCGTGGTGCTTCTCAATCTGCACATATTAACAAAGAAACTTGCAATGAAATGAACATTAAGTAACTTGCCACAGGAATGAAATCTTAATGCCTGCATAAAGGGTGACTAAAGGCCAAGGTCAAGACACCACCAATCACATAAATAGGAAAATGAGTATTCAGAGTCAATAAGCAAGCCAGATGTTTCTCCATACTGCAAATGCCAAGGGGTTACAGTGACCCTCACTTGAAAGGTGGGCTGTATATCCCTTTTGGGACCAAACAAAGAAAATACTTAGAGCAATTAAGTTTTATTGGCACGGACCAACATGGCCTGCAATGTAACTTTCAGTTTTCATAAATTCTGAAAAAAGTCTATGAAAAAAATAATAGTACCTCCTTTTTCAGAATTATTTGTGAGCAGTTTTGGAGACAAGGCACAGGATAATCAGGGCAGTCATTTTTCTCATGATTCTGGATGGAAAAAATAACAAAACAAGGAAATTATTTGTATTTTTGCAAAGTAGTATATAAAGAGGAAGGTATGCAAAAAGTAATCCCAAACACACACGTGCAAGCCCCATATCACATCATTGTTCATAAGAGAGCAACTGTAATTGGTATTACTTAAAGCACATTTATTATAATTTCTCCTTCAGCTACTCAGACAAATTTTGTTTGAGCAGTTGTTATGCCCCATTGCAATGCTGGAGACTTTTCACTCAGCAACATTAAGAGGAAACACGTGCTATGGATTCAGAGGGAGCATTTTATAATCTTACCTTTATGTTAATTAACAGCACGTATTTATTACAGTACTGACACATTTCTTCTCGAAATTTACAGTGTCGGCTCAAATGCTCTTTCAAGTCTTTTCGAAGTATTTGATCACAACATCCATCGTTAGTGCATTGCACACTTTCAAACAAACACTGCTGAAGATGCTCCTGCAACACGCAAAAGCAAATTAAACCTTAAAGTATTTTATAGCGTCTCCAGTTGACCAACAGACCCACAGAAACATTCAGCAGTTTGGTAAAAAAACAAAACTCCATACACCCTTTACTCCGTAAACTTTGTCCTTTTCCAATCTCAAAATTATAGTGAGTGTGAAAATTTAGAGAGTCCTTTGTATAACTTCCACTTTTCATTCAATAACGTCCCCAAAAAAGGCCCAAATGGCCAGTGTGTCTTGGCAAGATTTCTTGAATCAACCATCACTTGGTGCCTAAGCAAAGAGAAGGTATGGATAGACACTATGGATATAATAAAGCTACATAGAGCAAATGGTTATTATTAAACAAATAACCTAAAGCAAAGCTGGAACAACCTTACATCCCTAATATTTTTGAACTTGTTACCTACAGCCTATAGCTAAGTCATAATCTATGTACTGAAACCACGTTGCTACAATCACTCTGAAGTTTGAAGACAATCATTGGAACTTGGCTTATAATAAATACACAGACTTTGCAAAAAAATCAAAGAGAAAATCAAAGGCTTCAAAATTTGATCAAGCCAACTAACCTGGTATCGTCCCAGAATTATTTTTGAATTGCAGTCAGGAATGTTTTTGCAGAACACGGGCAAGTTGAGAACTTCTCTTTTACAGCAGTTGTCTTTGAAAACCTGTAAAGGAAGCAAACCAGCCCTCATATGCAGTCACGTAGGATGTAATGAAAAATATAAAAAAGGAAAGCATCACAAGAAATCTTTTAAGCACACGAGTGTAGACTCCATAATTGTAATTTTCTTGATAATTCATATTGAAAATTTATACTAAAAATATAAATTAAAACATATATGAATTTTGCAATAAACATAGGGTTTTCCCCCCCATATAGGTATTCCACGGATGCTGATGCATTCCACAGCCAGCAGGATTAGTAGCTCAGGAGCTGCAAAACCGCTGCCAGAGCCTGCCTGGATCTGGAAGGAAACAGCTGGAGCTGATGGGCCCCAAAGACCAAACCAGCTCTGTGCATGCAGCTCCGATGCTGGAGGACACAATACGCCTTTGGGATGGAGATGTCACTGAGGTATCCCTTCTATGTAAACTCTGAGAAACAGCATCATTCCCAATCGTGGATGCAGACGCAAATTAACCCTCCAGAGCAAACTTTCAGTCTTATTTAGAGATCTTCCTATAATGAGCATTATAAAGCTGCTCACTGTTGCACTACTGCCATCAAAATTTACACAAAGTAGAAAAGAGCGAATGAAAAACAAAAATCACGTGGACAGCCTGATTACAACTCCAATTTCCTATCAGGAGCAGGACAGAGAAGAAGGAGACGTTTGATTTCAGTAGAAAATTCATTCTGGCAGGACCAAGTATGTAGCATACTTATATGCCAAGACTTGAAAATAACAAAAAAAAAAAAAAAAAATCAGTTTGCAAAACAGGAAGCATGAACTTATCTTTTCCTCTAAAAAGTTATGCAAAAGTAAATTTAGTCTGCAGGGTTAATGAGTTATAATCAAAATAGTTAAGGCAGCAAATTATAACTGAGCCAAAACAAAGACAATCAAATATCAAGATTCCCCAGTAAGATGGGACATTAAAAAGACAAGTCAATAAACTCTCCACTAAAAAAGATATCTGATGACTAGGGAAGATTTAAAACTTTGTGAAACTCTTTGACAGTTTATTGGAAATATAAAGACTAAAATGAAGTAAGTTCAGAAAATGAAGTATAAAATAAAGCTTTAGTTATACACCCAGACTTCCTTTCTGGGTGAGCATCACTGAATACACTGCTGCCCTTAGCACCACTTCAGTGGCAAAAACTGCTCTTCCCCTGAGGACTAACAGACTACAAGCCACCTTATTCTCAGCTCTCTTGCTTTTTCCACGCAGGTGTTGACTCCTCGAGAAGCTGCACCTACAGTCACTTACCTCGTGCATTTTTATTGTCTCTTTGTCGACAGGACAGGTGGGTACTGCACTCAACTCTCTAGATCAAAAGAAGAGTCGTGTTAACTCACAGAAAACTTCATTTATTTTACAAAATTGGGCTATGCTAGAATCTGACTCTCGCAGAAGTCAGGACCAGATACCATAAAACCAAAAAAAGAGTGCTACGAAAATGCTTTCATCTGGCAGCTACACAGCCAAATATTCCTAAAAGGATATTAAGCTGTGACAGTGAATGTGTAACAGAAAGCAGAGTTTGTCCTACTCATGTTAATAAGGTGTTTTTTAATTAAGAGGACTTTGTCATTCTCTGTCCATCTCTGGCTCACAAATGTCACATCTGAAAAAATCCCATGGTGTGCATTAAACCCAGCCTTTGCCTAGCACAAGCCACACACTCCTTGCTATGTCAGTAAAAAAAAGAGCTCACAGCTCCTTCAGGCTTCCAGAAGTCCTGTGATAAAGGACAATAATACCTTTCTGAGGGAGGCAGTGCAAAAGGGAGGCAACTCAGAGAGGGAAAGCAGCAAACACAAAACATATAAAAACCATGAAAGGTGAATGGCAACATCCATTCATGTAATCAGGCTCCTCTGCAGCCTCCCTGGGCCAAATCACAGAGTCACAGAATCACCTAGGTTGGAAGGGACCTTTTAAGATCATCTAGTGCAACCAGTAAAAAAAAAAAACCAAAACACAACAAAAAACACAACCCACAAACAAAAAAACCCACACAAACCCCACAACATACCCAAACCAACACTAATCCATTACTAATCCATATCCCTGAGCACCATGTCAACTTGTCTCTTGAATACCTCCAGGGGTGGTGCCTCAACCACCTCCCTGGGCAGCCCATTCCAATGCCTGACAATCCTTTCAGTAAAGAAATACTTCCTAATGTCTAACCTGAACCTCCCCTGGTGCAACTTGAAGCCATTACCCCTTGTCCTATCATCTGTGACCTGGGGGA
>BJBW01006141.1:179886-221982 GCA_004320125.1 Scolopax mira
CCAGACTGAACAACCCCAGCCCCCTCAGCCTCTCCTCATAAGGCTTGTGCTCCAGACCCCTCACCAGCTTCATTGCCCTTCTCTGGACCCGCTCCAGCACCTCAGTGTCTTTCTTGTGGTAGGGGACCCAAAACTGGACACAGTACTCAAGGTGGGGTCTCACCAGTACCAAGTACAGGGGGACAATCACTTCTCAGGTCCTACTCATCACACTGTTCCTGATACAGGCCAGGATGCTGTTGGTCTTTTTGGCCACCTGGGCACACTGCTGGCTCATGTTCAGCTGACAGTCAACCAACACCCCCAGGTCCTTTTCTGCCAGGCAGCTCTCCAGCCATTCTTCCTCAAGCCTGTAGCGCTGCCTGGGGTTGTTGTGGCCCAAGTGGAAGACCTGGCACTTGGCCTTATTGAACCTCATTCTGTTGGTCTCAGCTCATCCATCCAGCCTGTCCAGATCCCTCTGCAGAGCCTTTCTACCCTCCAGCAGATCAACATTCCCACCCAACTTAGTGTCATCTGCCCTTGGATACACCAAGCAGTATATAATGTATCTCCAGGCAGTTCTGCAGGGTAAATCCCAAGCAGATGGATGCCAGCAGCCTTGTGATCTGACTCTAGGATCAGGTAAAGCTAATGCCAGTCTTATAACTCCACTAAAATCTATGAAATTATAGAGAAGCAAGTGTAAACAGCTTAATCTAACCACTGGTGCCGATACCATGAAATATTAACGCAACAAATTCATCTAACCAGCACAATGAAGGACAAACAGACTGAAATAGCATCTCACGCAGCGCTGCTTTAGTTTATATCAACAGTTTCTTCATGCTGACTTCCCTGCAGTTACCAAAGTATCCCTCACCAGCGGTGGGTAAGGTCTTTAAGGGCACTGGTAAAACACTGAGATCACAGTCACTGAGCTCAATAGAGTTCTTTCCATCAACTCCTTCAGCGTTTTATCGGATGGGTACTAATATTATGGCACTCGCTGCTGATTTACAGAGGACGTTGACTTCTTTTTAGGAAGGGGAGGAGGGGGAGTTTGCACTGACCTCAAAGAAAGAATGCACTGCTGGCAAAATCGGTGGCCGCATCCTGTCTGGTGGGGGTTGTGAAGGACGAGGTGGCAGGAGGCACACTTGTACCGATCTTCTAAGGTTTCGACAAACTTGTAGTCGGCGTCAGGCTCGAAGTCCAGAGAGGTGGCGCTGGCAGAGTTCTGGCGCGTGAAGATGCCCGAGAGACCAGCGGGTTCGTCACAGGCCATGGGAGCTGCACTGGGAAGCAGACGGAGGGAGAATCCTTTCAAATATTGCCCGGCAGTCAGGCTGCCTCAGCTGCCCCCTGCAGAGGCTGCTGCTGGCAGGAGGGGCTTCATTTGCAGCGGGGTGCGATGGATTCCGGAGGGAATTGAGGTGCCATCTATGGAAGAACAACAAAATGCTCAGAGAGACACAAAATGAGGGTTGTACAACAAGCACCGAAGCACACTTCTTTGGAAATGAGCTCCATAATCTGAAAATTATTTCCCAGAATAGAGATTTCTATGTTTTTTAAAATTTTCTCACATCAGCTCTTAGCCTCAAAAAAAAAAATCACAAGAGTCACAGACATGGCTGAGCAAAGCAGAGGCTAAGCCTTGGCCCTAACATCCACCAGAAAAGTCTGCACCGAATGTAGAGGCCACCCACACGACTTCAGGAGTTCATTGCACTGGTTCAAGCAAGAGACAGCTTGAGACAGACTTTATAGCAAAAAAAAAAAAATAAAGGCAGCTTTTTACCTTCAGTTTAGGTGTTACAGGAGTCAAAGCCTCTTAACTTGACATCTTTCTTTTCCCAGTTGGTCACTCATTTATAGCAGTAAACTCTAGTCCTATTTTTTCAAAGTTTTATTTAATTATGTGCAAGTTCTTGGCTGTATTAATCTGTATTAATCCTACCTGAAAGAAACGGTGGGGAGAAAAAAAAAGGAAAAATTGTAATCAGAACTGTGACATAAGTTTTTCCTCTCAACCTACAAAGCTCATACAGAGCACAGCATACAATCTTAGTTTTCCACTAGGAAAAATCAGCAGTATTTGTTTCCAGACGTAATTCACAAACCTTGAGATTTACCACCAGTCGCTCAACCTTGCAGTAGATTTTTTTTTTTTTTTGCAAGCAGCTCAGGCCCTAGAGCCACTCTGGTTTTCATTTCTTGTGGCTTTGCACTCAGAAGACATTTTTTCCTTACAGGATGTGTACAAAAGCACAATGCAGCTGAGCTCTCAGGTCACTTCACGGGGGAAGTGCTTGATTTTCTAGCTGTGCTGTGGGATGCTATTTCTCCTCTGTGTGCATCACCTTCCCTGTCAGTCACTCGTGTCACTCTTACTGGCATCAACACCTCTCTGAGAGCTCTGACTCAGCTCCTGTAAGGTCACAGAGGGCGTCTGCTGCTTTGGTAGGGAAGCAGAGCCAACACATCACCACTAATAACCTTACACTGGCATGAATCAGTATGCTGAGGATGCCCTGCATCCCCTCTGCAATGGATTCCTGGCCCATGAAAACAGATTAGGACTGTGCTATGCAGAGCCTAAGCACTGCCACGGACCTCCTGGCCTTCAGACAGCAACATCCATTTTCCTTGCTACTTTAAAATCTCATACTGGACAAGGAAACCCTGCTGTCAGGCAAAGTACCTGATTCAAAACCAAGCCAAAGCACTTAAGTAGCAAAAGGGTATTTCACAACAAACACTTATGTGCTTCTGTAACTCAGAGCCCTTGTTCATGGTTCTACAAGGTATTTACCTGCGTAGCTTGCAAGAGCCTTCCTGCCCTCCACCAGGCTGAATGTCAGACTTGCTTCAGGAATACGAGCATAAGGATTTACTATTCCAACTGGAGTTTGCAAATTACCCTTTTCAGTCCCTCTAAATGAACAGCCTTCTAATTTAAACCAGAGATGCTCATCTATGCCGCTCCTTTCATTTTTATACAGCTGACCTTTTCTCCTCTGAAAAGGGGGTTCCTGGTTCTCTGAAGCTTAATCAGGAGCAATTCTGTTTTCCTCATATCAACCAGAGATGCCCAAATGCAGCCTGAGGGAGGGATTATCAGCTTCGTGCCTGGGCTGCCTCGGTAGCAGAGGCCAGCAGCAGAGCGTGCCCACTGCTTCAAAGGCAGATGGAGAGCTGCCACCAGTAACTTCCACGTCAGAGACTACCTACAGCACGAATTTCCAACAAACTCATTCTGTTGTTGATCGGCGAGAACCTCTATACATGTTTCCTTCCCCTCTTTTATTAGCGTGCTCTCCCATTTGCATGGCATCCAATTTCCCGAGTCCTGTTTCACTCCAAGACCTGCATCATCTGGTGGTATGGTTTAACAAGTAAATGCTGCACTCTGTAAAAACATTAAAAAAAAAAAAATTATCTGTGCTTTACCCGTTTTTGCCTTTAAGGATCTACCTTAACTCCTGAAGTACTCCCAACAGGAGTGAACAACGCTACAAATGTTTTAGGCAACAAAGTTATGGCATGTGTTAAGAAGAAACGCAGTCACCAGCCCAAAATCCCATCCAGAAACGCCTTCAGAGCTCTCGCCACTAATTAAATCGCCCACGTTCATTCCCATCTCCTTCTGCAAGGAGCACTCTGCTGTGGTACAATCGCTTCCAGCTCTCTTGCTGAAATGAGAGTCTTATCTCCTTAAACAGCCACGTGCCACATCAACATCCCCAACCCAGATCCCGTTTCTAAAAAAAGAGACTCCCGGCATCTCCATGAAAGCGCCTCCTCCCCCTCAGCCTCGCTCAGGAGCTGGTTGCATGGCTAAGGGCACCTCAGGACACAGGAAAGGGCACTCGAGGCGAGCCTGCCTCCTAAGAATGGAAGCCTCTGGGTTCCCAGAAGACGGGAGGGGGCACGTTTGCCACTGCTGCCCACCTCGCCGGGGGTTTGCCAGGGGGTTTGCAGCCGTTCTGCTGACCCCAGAGGAGAGGGGCCTGAGCATGGCAACGCCTCCCCCGAGCTGGAGAGGTGCCCGTGCGAATCAGGGCTCAGAGGAGCTGAGGAAGCACAGCCCTGTGCCAGACGTACCGCCGGGTGGGATGCCATCCAAACCATGGCAGGCAGCATGGAGTTCCCAGCCCAGCGCCCACCGGTGACTCAGGGTGGATTGCAGCAGCTCTTCTTCCTCTCGGGGCTTCCAGCGCCCGCGCCCATGCTCTCTGAGCTGAAACCAAAGGGAAACCGTCTCGGGGGTGTGGGGGGAGGGAGGGTGCGGGTGGAAAAAGTGCTTTTTTGTGACAGCGAGAGCACACGCTGACGGTGAATTGAATCAATTTCCTGCTTACGCTAATGCCCAGCCGGCGTGGGAGCCAAGGTAGGCTTTCACTTCTGCCTCTTCCTGGCTAAAAGGGATGGGAAGGCATCCCTTCTTTGTGTTCACTGTGATTTTTCAGCATGTGTAGGAGCTCTAACGCTCCTTTAAAATATTAGAAAATATTAGGGCTCATGTGGCATAGTGAGGTTCTTGTGGCAGATGCGCCACGCAGGCAGCAAACTCCACTGCAACAGCACACACACACACACACACAAACCCCCCCAGTCTCTAGTCGCTAAAAATCTACACATGGAAGAATAAATAAATAAATAATGGATTTCCATATATTGAAATATATGGAATTAATTCTGACCACACATCGAAAAGCAGGACGAATGACTAGAAGCTAAGCCCAGGCCCTATGAACAAGTACCCCGAGGTGGGAGCTCAATGGCAGCACAGGACAAAGAGGTCCCACCTGCCCTTCCCACCGTCTCAGCATCCCAGCCCTGTCTGCACCACCACCAGCACACGCAAAATACCTGCAATGCCGTATCACATTGAACAGCTGTGGACAGATTGACTTTTTTTAGCCACTAAAACGTACTTACCGCACACAGAGAAAATCATCCCCTATAATGTGGTTACTCTTTTTAAAGAGAATATGTTTCTTCTGTTTTCTCTCACGTGAACCTAAGTCCCCCTGTAAGGTCAGGAGGTTAATGACCCCACGAGCTACAAGTGCACCACCACAGCTGCAGCACTGAAACCTCAAGGAGGGCAGATCTGAGACATGAGCACTGACCACCACCAGCATCTTTTAGACTCACAGAGGCAAGTATGTGAGTTGTTATCACAGATTTGGTCATCACATATGGACAAGACTGGATCCTTGGTCCTGCTTCCCAGCAAATGGGTGCTGAGCCTGGCTTCTGCCGGGTTCACTGTGTGAAGGAAGCTCAGCTGCCCTCCAGGGTTGGGGTATTGCTCAGTGAAAAGCACTGTGATCACTTCCTTACTTCTCATGCTTCCATGAAGGACATAAAACAGAGCATAGAAAAAAAAGCCATACGTCTACCTTCCTATACACCTAGCTCTGGTGCAGCCCTATTGCTTTGCCCTTAGGCACCTGGTTGGGACAAGTCTTAGAAGATGCCCTGTCCCTCCCTCTGAAAATTATCTACTTTTTACAATACATCATAACTGGAAGCCTGTCTTAAGTCATGGTGGGGAAAGTTTTGTCAAATTTAGAAGCCTAGGATCAGTTCACTCCATTGGGAGCTGACAAGCAGAAGTATGATGGAGGGAACATACCTTGCATTAAAATGAGCCTCTCCAAGCTGCCTTATAAACTGGAAAGATTAGCTGCCTTCAGTATTTTTGAATTAAAATAACAAAGTTATATGAGCTAATATAAGCTCATCCACAAATACACTGCCTTTTGGGGACAAGAAATATAAGCCCCAACTCTCAATATCAGGAGTGGAACAGGTAACAGAGTCTTCTAAAGAATGACTAAAAATATCTATACAATTTGAAATCCATATTTGAGATATAGGAGATTATACAGAGTCGTGAGAAAACAGCAGATGATGCCATGTAACATCACTGAGGGATCGTCCTTGTCTCTTCCAACCCAGGAAAAGTGACAACACTTTGACTGCTGATAATGAAACGCACTTTCAGAGTCCTCATAGGGGACCCCATAGGGCATCATTTGTGCCCCCCAAGCCCAGAGGCTGCGGAGGGAAAGGATCCCCTATTGCCCCAACACAGACCCACCACTGAGACTCAGGGCTTGCTCCTGCTTCACCTGGCAGCAAGTCAGCCTCAGGAGCTGCTCCACTGTTCTCCTACTCACTTAAAAACTGTGGTGTGGTGACCAGGTGGTAGCCAGGAGACAATATTTCTAACAGCAATAATTTCCTATTGGAAATGTGCCCGAGGCCCCACAGGGGACGTTGATGATGAGGGCAGCAGAATGAATTTGTTTTCTTTTGTATATAGACAACATTATCCCATTCAAATTCCAGTATTACCTTATTCTCAAAGCACAGTAAAACCTTACTAAGCAAGCATCAATCTGCTGATTTCCATAGGCAAATTTTCACTCAGCAGAATATAACGGTAGGGTTTCCTTTGCATAGAGTTACAGTCAAGCACTGCAATAAATCCCTGTAAGACTAGACTTCATTGGTTTTTTTAAAGCATAGATTACAACACAGATAGCACTTAAAAAAAAAATATTAAAATACACTCTTACAACTAACAAAGTGGTGTTGTACCTTTGATTTTATGGACAAGTTGCTTATTGGCTACATCTGCTATTTTCCCTGGAACTCCCAATCATTACTTAATTTTGTATTATCAAGAAATCCCTCTGCACCTAATCAACACAATATTGTTACGGTGTTCTATTGCTACAGAAAACTTTTGTCTTAAAATAATCCCATTCTCAGCTGGAAAATAGTTTTGTTCCCATCACTTCTGTAGCAATACCTGGTTGTTTTAAAGTCTTCCTGAGCACCAACAGAAATTTTGGTGCGAATGCACCATCGCTCACCCCCTCAGCCCCCCGCCCCCCCAGCTCTGCCGGTTCAGGGGGGTGAACTCAGTTCCTGGGATGTTTCAGGGTCTGCAGCCTTCCCCCCTTCAGAGCTGATAAATAATTCTAGCTAAGTTAAGCTCCTGCTGGCATTAACAAGCCACGTTTTGGTAAAGCCGTACCTGGAAACCGTAGCTGGTCCTCAATGAGGAGAAAATGAGAGAGCGAAGGAGAGAGTGCGCCAGCATGAGCTTTGTGGTTAAAACACCAGTACGAGCGTTTTAAAGCAGCAAGGGAGTGGAAATCCCCCAGCGCAGCTTTGAAAAGATCATGTCTAAAAACGTTTTAAAAGTGCTAGGACAAAAGGCAAGCCATTGAAAAGTATTTTCCCTTCCTGTGCTGAGTGAGGTAGGGACTGCAGATTTTACCATTTGGAGCAACGCAAAGTTACCAAGAATTTTCCTCACATTTTTCATCCAAGATACAGAGGGATTTTCACCTTCCACAGAACTAGTGAGAGATGTGACCAAAGGAAAAATACATGGGCAGCAGGAGACACATAAGGAAAACCCAGGTCCAACCCTGTGAAACCTTCTGCAGCAGCCGGGGTGGACGTGCTGGTGGCAGGAAGGAAGGGATGGCTGAGGGAGGAAACAGCAGGGGCTTGGTCACAAAGCGACTGCATCAACACATGCTGCAGCACTTGGCGCTCAAACCAGAACCCTCCCACTCAGACAAAATCCATTTTAAGAAAATAAATGTTTATATTTGGGGTTGTAATCACTTAAGTGGCCCACTTGTAATCACTTAACCCCCAACGATTTTGTAGCTTAATCGCACACCCAGGATTCCTGGCAGCCTTCATCCCCACTGACCCTGACTCAGCCTCCTTCCCCAGACCAAAGCGTGTTGCCCTCGTGCAGCACCACGGGCTCCATCACCAACCCCACTCTTTCACAATTCTCCTCTACCCTTTCCCCTGGCTCTCTAGTCTCTTCCCCCACTCCTCAAAAGTAATGTATCTTACTTTCTATAGAAGTGGTAATTTTTAAGTCCCTTAGCTTAAGTCTCTTAGCTAAAATACTAGTTTTCCAAAGAAAGCTTCTATCTTGTAGTAAAAGCAACATGTTTAGCCTTTTCTCTTTAACTGATCCTGCTCCTATTTCTAACCTATTTCAACTTCCACCTCACCTCCCAGGAGGCATCTCAACCTACTGCATGTTTTTGTGAACCTTCATGAAGGTCTGGAACAGACAACTCACTGATAAAGTCAGCGGCAAAGGGAAAGGCATCGATTCGGTGCAGCTTCTTCATGGGATCAATGAAATTGATCCAAGTTGTATTTCTAGACACAGCCTAAGCTCACTTCTACAGTCAAGCTTTTTAAACCAGAAGATATTCTTTCATCCTTGCTGTGAACTCATGTCCTCAGGGTGCATCCTGGTCAAGCTGTAGACAATACACAACCCCTGCAACAGGCTGACATCAGAAAAGCAAACTAGTTCCTACATGGCCTTTCCTTGAGCCTGGCGGCTCTGGAGGAATCATAGAATTGTCTGGGTTGGAAAGGACCTAAAGATCATCTAGTCCAACCATCAACCTAATGGTAAAAAATCATCTCTAAATCAGGTCACTAAGCACTTTTAAATATCTCCAGGGATGGTGCCTCAGCCACTTCTGTGGGCAGCCCATTCCAATGCTTAATAACCCTTTTGGTGTAAAAATTTTGCCTAATAGCCAATCTGAACCTCCCCTGGTGGAATTTGAGGCCGTTTCCTCTTGTCCTATCACCTGTAATAGGAGCCCTGCTTCTCTGACAGCCTCCTTTCAGGTAGTTGTAGAGAGCGATAAGGTCTCCCCTCAGCCTCTTTTTCTCCAGGCTGAGCATCCCCAGCTCCCTCAGCCACTCCTCATAGGACTTGTGCTCCAGATCCCTCACCAGCTTCGTTGCCCTTCTCTGGATCCCATCTGTAAGGATGGATCCATCTGGTTTCGTCGGGAGGAGGCGGCCCTGCAGAAAGCGTAATGCTCTGCAAGCACAGCTCCAGGAAGCACCATCTGCTTCTGGGAAGCTTTGGGGAAAACCCCAAATGGAGAAGTTGAGTAGGAGCAGGATCTTAATTTTAAACAATTTCACTCTGCAGATGAGTAGAGAGCAATTGGCTGGCGTTACTGCTTGTGGGCAGCCCTTGATCTCCTCCAGCACCAACTGCAGTGCTGAAACCCTGACCAAGTTTCAAGCAGGCTCAAGGGAATGAAGGCGAGCAAAAAGACAGCCAGCAACAGCATTTAGGAAGCAGAACAAAGGAAAAGAAAGAAAGAAAGACACAAGAACGACATAAAAAATCAGAAGTTTCTGAAAAGAGGTAACAATAAGGAATGGAGAGCAAGACAACTAGCAGGTTTTATTTTTATTTTTTTTTTAGTGTACTGGAGCCAAAGTGAAGTCCTCACTTCTCCTAACAAATAACAAGCCATTAAACATTTTGTGAAACTAGGTCTTTTGGGGCTTTTAAGTTTACATCTCCTTCCCTGTCTCAAGGGAACCACGCTATCCAGGACTTGGATCTGTTGCTCTGACTGTTCAGTCGATGTGGCCATGAATACCTACTCAAGGCATAAGAGACTCCTGCCACAGCCCTCACCCTTTCACTTAGTCTTAAAGAAGAATTTAATCAGCATGCATGTAGGAACTTATGAATCAGCTCACTGGTTATTTATTCAAATTAGTTGGAGGAACTCAAATTTTGCTAGGGCTGGTCACCCCCTTCTTCTGATGTGTTCCCTTATTCCAGGGGTAAAGGATTCCCCCCAGCTGTGGCCCCAGGAATTCACAAATTCATTGGATTTTGCTCTAACACACACACACACATGTATTTGTCAAAAAACGGACACATCTTTCTTTAGTCACACTCCTCACCAAAAAGGTAACTGCTAATGTCAAAACCCCAAAGCTATCAGGGACCCCAATGACTTGTTCCTGGGAAAGCAGTGAGAGCAATGATTGCCACTGTTTTCTTTTCCTTAAAAAAAACCCAAAACACAGGGAAAAGGATGTGTTCCTAGGAAGTCCTTCCCATGAGATCAAGCAGGAGAAGCTGGAGATTTACAGAGGTACGAAGGGGAAAGTGGTGCTTTCCCACGGCCCCTTCTCTATGTGCAATCTGCAGTCAAGAGCTGTGCTGCCACCCACCCGTGTGTCCAGCAGCAGCTGGGCAGAAGCCCAGTGGCACAGCAACCCCCACCACTGCCATGGGCCTGCAAGAATGCCAGGAACAAGGCACAGGGACCTGCCAGGAGAGAGAAAAGGCAGAGCTGTCCCTTTATGCACCAGGCAAGATGCTGTGTAAGAGGGACACTAAACATGCCGTGGGCAGCATCCAACCCTGCTCTCCCTGTTGGCATCGCTGCTTTTAGTGACTTGAAGGTGCACCTCAAGCATCACCAAGGTCCAGGTTTGTAATTCCTCAGTAAAAATCTGCCATGAGACAAGGTTTAAAATCGATGTCAGCATGACAGACAAACGGACAAGATTTTCTTTATAGATAATGCCCAGTAGCCTTCCATAGTGTCTCTCATGGCATTTGTCCTCTGGCAAGTGTTTGAACTTGCTGTGTCTAAGGCAGTGTTAAGAAATGAAATGCTTGATGCTCGTTTCTTTCATAGGTAGTAGGGGCCACATTCCAGTTTCAAGCGCATGGAGATAGCAGACCAGGCTGCAACCCTCTGGCCTCAGCACAGGTCTGATCATCGCGCATCTCGCAGAGGCTACTTTGTGAAAAATCACTTTGCAGATTGTTCCTTTCCTTGAGGTTTGGTTAGTCACCAGCTGATTTTCTGTAGCAATAGTAATAAAAACTAACTTTTACATTTCAGTATTATCTTCTGCAAAATAAACTTACCCTGAGAGAATCCCTGTATGCAAATATCAGAATATTACATACAAAAACTTGCTTGATCAGTCTCCTCCTCCAGAGACAAATGTTCTTAACTATAGAGCACTCTGGGCAGCCCCATATCAAACCCTCTGTGGTTTAGGGTGCAGACAGCTTCTCACACAATTGTTTATTTGTCGCAAGACCAAGCTGGGGAAACTATGGAAATTTTTGCAACCTTTTGATTAACAGCAGGCATGACTCAAGTTTCCTCACCTTCCCGAGCCCAACCACGCACCAGGGTAAAGAGGTTAGCCTCTTTTCTGGGCTGAGGGAAGAGGGTGGAACAACTGCACATTGCAGCCCAAACCAGTCTGGCTAAGGGACTGACATCTAACAGTGTGAATATTCACCTAACGGTGTGAATATCAACTCTTCAAAGTCATTTGCCAAGAAATGCGGACAGAAGAGGACCAGAAAGCATGAGAAGAGGTTCTGAAATCCTCACCACAGCCTTGGTCCCAGACCTGAGGGCAGGCTGGCAGTAAGGCTGCGGAGTGGGCTGGGGTCCTGCAGCAGCACCCTGGGGCTGGGATGCTGCTCCGGGCACCGCTGCTGGGAACGGCACCTCTGCCTGGTGAAAGAAACTGCCTGTAGCACTGCAGGCACCACCAACTATCTCAAGAAGATCAGGAGCCCAAGTTACAACTCACACAGACTCCCTGGAGGGCCCAAGAGAGGAACACCTCTCCACAGTTGGGTATTTATTGATGATAAGTAACATCTATTTACATAAAATCAAAGGGTCAGACACATAATTGAAGAATATAGAGGGCTAGATGTTAACTTAAAAGATGGGAGGCAAATAAAGCCCAGGAGATCAGGCACCCTACAAGCCTGTAGCTGGCTGATGAAGGGATTAGGCAAAGTGACCCAAACAATACACAGCACTGAATGAAGAGCTCCTGACACGGACCACAGCTCTGTGCTTTGGTGGCTACACAAAAACTACGCTCCTGCCTTAGGGAGACTGATTAGGGAGCCTGTGGGGTGAAATAAAGAGCTGTCTCACTTCTGATCTTTGCACTTATTTGGAATTCCTTTTGTCAGTCTCCAACAGCAGCTTTCTAGCTTTAAAAGCTTCCTCCCCCCAGGATGTCATTCGTCATCCTCCTTTGGTGTATCCTCCTGTGCCCTCTGCTGTTTCTACAAGTACCACAAGCTCTTCTCTTCATGCTTCCTTCCTGACGTTACTCTGGATCTTATCTTTTGGTAGCTTGCACCTCTTCAGACAAAGTTTGCTGCCAAGTAACCACTCACAGATAAGCCCTGTCGCTCAGACCATCTTCCTGCATAGGCTGAACTCTTGGCCTCTCCTCCGGTATCCAGGCTGTGGGTGACTACCAGCTTGGAGGTATCTCACCACCCTCAGCCTTCCTCAACAGGCCTTCTCAGGCACAGCTCCTTGGTGTCCAAACATGGCACAGCCAGCCCACATTCCACTTAGGTCTCGTCTCTACCTTCATCTCTACCTCAGGCTTGATCTTCACAGTGTCTCACCAACTTCTCCTGCTTCGTTTGTATAAATGACACAGTATTTCTTGTTCACTTACGCAAATACAACTCCTGTCCATCATCATCCTCTGGCTTTACAAAGATGAATTTCTCTTGAAATGAAACCTTTTATGTATTTATCCACCCAGGTGGATACGTAAATGCTGCAGGGATAATTCTTCTGAGCCACAGCTAAAACCACATCATCTCTCTGTCCATCCCTCCACTTCCCCACTGCGCCAAACCTCTTGACTTTCAAAGTCTGCTCTAGTCTCCCTCCACTCGCCCCTGCATTCCCTCAGTGATTTAAAAGGGTTTAATTTCTGGCCAAATGATGATACCAGACCCCAATGCCTCCTTGTTTTTAAGCCGATGCATATGGGGAGGGCAGCTTTTTTGGAGGGTTATGAGCAGGCTGTTCTATTTCAAATCTCTTCTGTAAAACCTCCTTTGCCAAGCAGCTGGCAACAGCTGGCTTCTGCCTTTCACACTGGCCTGGAGGGTCGCACTGTCCCCTATTGCTCTCACAGGCAGCTGTGTCCCCCCCCACCCCTGCCAAGGGCTGCGGTTTTGCCCTCTGCTTGCACAGCTCCCGGCACACCGGGGTCCTCACCCACGGCAGACACTTCTCCATGTGACAAAAGTAATAAAGATAATCAAGGCTGATGGCAAAGGAAGTCACTCTGGGTGGTTTTAGGCTGAGTAGAACACACAACCACCGCGGCTCACACTAAAAGCCAAAGCCAGAATGCAACCCTTGGAGGAAACAAGATGATGTGCAACACCAGCCAGGCCGGTACTCCTGCATCCCAATTTTCTGTTCATTGTTAAACCTTCGTGCTCTGCCTACAATCAGCTGGGGCTGATTATCCGAGTGCGTGAATGCTGCCAGTCTGGAGACGTGCCTGACCCGAATACACCCAGCTATTTTTAGCCCATCGCTGCCCTCCCTTCATCCATCTCCTATTTATAAAACGGAAGTTACGAGGAAAGTTGTTCTTGGCTGGCACCGGCAAGGCACAGCCAAGCCACCGACAGGCACCGCAATTCAAGTCAGCGCCACAACAGGAGCCCTCCATCTATTTTTTATTTTTTTCCGTCTAAATTTGGAGAGGGTTGAAAGTATTTGCTCAAAGCCTGCTGTCTCCGTGAGCTCCCCGGGTGCTGGTAATCGGAGGACTGGCTGGGTCTCCCTCCACACACACACACACACACACACACACGGAGGGGAAACCCCCTCGCCGCCACCGCATCCGAGTGACACCAGCGGGGATGCGTGGTACAGCTCCCTGCTGCAAAGGCATTCATTCACCCCAGCGGCCCCTTGATTCTTTGTTCACACCCCCACACCCTCCCCTCAGCCTCCAAAATTTCAGCCCTGCCGATCTCCGAGGCGCACACCGGACCTTCCCTTCCCTTCCCTCGGGAGAGGTGCGGGGAGCCCCCGCTGCCAGCCCGCCAGGCAGGGGTCGGGCTCGGCTCTGTGGACCAGAGGGAACCCCCCCCAGCGCCATGGGGGGGGCTCTTTCCCACCCACGCCCGGGGAGCCCCAAGTTCAGCTTTTCTCCAGGGTCCCCCTTTTGTTGATTTTTTTTTTTTTTTAGAAGAAAAAGCGCCGCAAAAAGCAAAGACCTCCAGCCTCCGAGCCGGTGCGGGGGAGGAGAGGGGGGGCAAGAAGAGCCCTTCAGAGAGGCTGTCACCCACCGCCCGGGGCCTCCCGCCCACCGCCACCACCGCGCCAGGCCCGCACCCACCGCGGCCCCCGCTCCCCGCCACCCCCCAGCCCCGGCGTGACCCCCGCACCCGCGGCACCGCCCGTCCCCACCCTCCCCGCCTCCGCACCTGCGCCGGTGCTCGCTGCCCGCCGGGCGGGGGTGGCGGTGGGCACCGCCGGCGGCGGGGCGCGGGGGATGCGGGGCCACCCTTGGCTGCGCGGGGCGCGGCTCCGTGAGGGAAGAGGCGGGGGGTGGTGGGATGGGGGGGAGCGGAAAGCGCTAGTGCCGCCCCCCCCGGTTGCTGCTGCCGCTGGGAGCCGCTTTCGGTTTCATGGCAACCCCCGGGCGGGGAGACCCCGGCGGCGGCGGCGCGGCCCCGCCCGCGGAGCCTGGGAAGGGGAACACCCCGCTCCGGGCGCCGCCGGTGTTTCCCCCGCACCCTCGGGAACGGCGCGTAGCTTGAATGGAAGAGGCGGGCTGCGGACCGCCGCCGTGCGGGGAGGACCACCCCCGCTCCTACGGTTCCGAAACAGCAAAACAACCCCCCGTGCTAAATCTGTTAAGATCACAAGGCGATCACCGGTACGTGCCGGTAACGTTGGCTAATTACTCAGGACTCAGCCCAGCTCTACCGCTCCATCCCCAGCATCGGCTCCCGCACTTTGTTCCGTCCTTCACATGAAATCACTTCTGGGAAGAAAAAAAAACCCAACCAAGTCTCTAAGGAAAACACCAAAGAGCTAAGGCTGATGAAAAAAGAAACAATTGAGAAAAAACAAGACAAAACAAAAAATAAAACAACAACAAAAAAAACCACCCAAAGCCCAAACCACCAAAAAACAATTAGGCTGCGTTATCTGGGTGATCATAAGATGGACTCTAAAAATGATAGGAATAAAATGGTTTCCGAGTCCTCTTTTGCTAAAATTTGCCACCCTTGAGACTTGCCACTCCCAAGGGTGTCAGTCCATATCGCATTAAGATTCTGGGAATTCAGCAAAGGTGTAGAGGTAGTTACTACAACAGAGACATTTTGAAAACACCTCCTCTTGCAAAAATGTAGGATTTTTTTTGTTTTTCGTAGCTTTTAGGAATGTCCTGATTAGTCAGGGTACCACTTGTTTGGGAAGTTCTCAAGAACATCCATCACAACACCAGGTATTGTGTTTCTGTAAGTAAATATTTATAAACACAAACGAAGAGTTTCTTTGGAGATGGGATCAGGTTCCCAAGACGGACATTTTGTGCACTCATGATCATCCTCCTGCAGAACGTTACAATCCCCAGAACAGAGCTTGGTGGTTACAAAGCTCTGTCAAACGGTTCATCAAACATCAGGGGGCCGGTGTTACTTTTAAAAATCACAACTCTTAAGATGCAGAGAGCATAACAGGAGACCTGGTTTGCATTAAGACACAGTCATAGCCCTGAGGCAGCAGCAGAGATCACTATCCCTGAATCTCAGTGCTTCCTTTTGTGCCAGCCCAAGGGAAAACTTCCATAGTAGTAACAGCAATTATAATTTATCTTGCTAAAATTCTACACGAGTATAGATTTTAAGGGTGTCTTCTATAAAAAAAAATAAATAATGGGTGTCACTTATTAAATAGTCCACTTATTAAATAGTTACCTGTGTATTTCACCTCCCTTCCCTACCCAAGCACAGATTTTTGATGCCCAATTCATCAGTAACAGACTAGAAGTGGTGTTGAAAGAGTTCATGCTTGCCTTTTATATCTCACACAGCTTCCTGTGGTCTTAAAGCAGATGTCTGTTGCGACGGTGCCTGCTTTTAACTTGCTGAGAGAAAGGCAAACTCTGAGGCTTTTAGCTGTTTCAACCTCAGGAAAAGCTGGAGGTTCACCACATTTATTAAAGCTGCCAAGTTGTATTCAGCGCTATTTTCAGTGCACCATTTTGCGCTGGAGCTGTAGCAGCTGCTGACTCCCCTACAGCTTCTTTTGCCTTTTGAAAGGCACCTCTAAGCAAACTGCTCCAAGATGTTTGTCTTTGCCCTGGCTTTGTTTTTGCCCAACAACCACATTTCTGCCTGGCAGCAGCTGTAACTTCAGCCTATTCCTTTCTTTTGCTAGCAAGAGGCACAACAGAGGTCTGGGATCCTTCATCCTAAACTCTTCCCTGAACTCTGCAATTCTGCTCTATTCAGACACAAACTCCCACACGTATAAGCTACTGTTTTCTATGAACTGTCAAGTTTCCAGAGTAAATAAACACTGTATGGTTTAAGAAAAATACCAACAATATAAGGATGAACAAAAGCCTGAGGACAGGCAACTATAATTCCTTTTGCTCACAACCAACTGTAAGACAAATTAAACTGCTTTACTATGATGTGCAATGTTTAGTGATTGTTTTATTAATGCAGAAATACCTGCTTAACTTTATACCCATTCTGATTTAAAGTGCAACATTTTAATCTGATAGTTCTTGTACATCCATATTTTGCAAGTGGTGTTCCTAGAAGACATGTTGTTCAGACTATGCCTTGCATTTGTAAAATCTGTTATTTTTTAGTACCGTTTTGCTTTATTAACTAAAATAAACTGTACAAAAAGCTGTAGAGTTACATTAGCTTTGAACAATGTAGGATACACGTTCTCTGGCGAACTTTAGTGTGCAAACATTTTACATTTTTTTTAAAGTGACAAAATTAAGCCAACCTTGAAGTCAGAGTTCATTACTACATTACAAAACAGGAGACTAGACATGGCAAAAGAAATTCCCCACTGAAATCAACACCATTGAATAATTTTATTTCTAATTCTTAAAAAAATATAAATGAATTTAGAAGAGAATCACAGTATAAGGGCCCTAACATATTAGACCATTACAAGGTACATAAAAATAGAAGACACAGATTTCTTTGAAACTTTAATCCTTTGATTAAGCAGCAAGCATATCACTCTCCAGGCAAACACTGCTTAAAACAAACCCTACCCCCCAAAACAGGACGTGCAAACTGTATGCACATATTCTGCAAAGCACACAATAAAGACGTTTTGCTATGTACATACTTATTGAGTACTACAAATGCTAGGAGTTCCCTACTGTGTGCTACAGTGTATGCAAATTAAGAAATACTACCTATCTCTGACCCTCCCTCCCCCCTTCAAATACAGCACCTTTGCCCAGTTATAGAATACTCAAACAAGATTAAACGGAATTACAATGTACTGAACAGTTTTATAGCAGTTGGTGGCGGCCAACTGTACTGCAACACCCAACATTCTGCATACTGAAGTCTATCGACAAGAGACAAGACAAAAATTAGCAAAGGTACAATACACACACGGGAGACTCAATGCTAAAAGGAAAAAAAAAAAGAAAAAGAAAAGAAAAAGAAAAGAGATCCTGAAGATGTATCTTATCACCGTTAACAATTAAACTGTGATATTTAGGATGTCAAAATGTACTTGATCGGTTTTGTATCGGTTTTAATGTCTGGAGAGCAGCCAGATTTGTGTGTAGCTGGTGGGGGGATACTTATGACTCCCAGAACACAAGTTTCTGTGACCACGGTGCTTGTTTTACAATGCTGCTTTTTCTTAGACGAGAGGTCATCTGATGCTCACGTAGTGGCTAAACATCTGCTCTGATGCAAAACAAAATTTCTAAGAAGGACCTTTTGTATGAGACCTCGGCACACCAGGGAAAGCTGTCTGGAAAGAAAAATCTCTCAAGCTTGATATGAAAATATTTTTAAATGAAGGTCAACACCTTAGCCGCAATTCAGGCCACAGCTATCAAACTTTAATACTAAATTTACAAACGAAGTAGGACCTGATATAAGAACTATATCTATAAGAACTTCCTTTTGCACATAAAAATAATAATACCTTAGCCAGCTGCTAAACTGATTGTTAGACCATCTAATTTATCTCTGAAAAAGCCTAGGAAAAGCACATTCCATTTTTAAGTAAAGTCTCATTTTAGACACGGGCAAATCTAGTTAATAACAGAATGGATTTAAAAGGATTTTTTAACACCATTTCAGCTATACGCAAAAATAATTTTCTAAATAGTGTGGCAGTCAACATGAATGTTATTACATAGACAAGAATGCAGTATTGTTCAATAGCTTGATTCAATCACACCACACAATCAAACAGTGCTACTCAAATTTGCAGCCTGGTGTACTTGGGGGGTAGAGGCACCTATATTAATAAAAATTGTAATAAAAACAGACCAAAAAACCACACCCACCCCTAAAACACTGCTGGGCATAAATCAACGTTTCAGGCAAGAATGCAGTGGAAAGAGAACCTTTGTGTCTCCTAGAACTTGGAAGCAATAATTAATACCCAAATGCAATTTTACTTAGCCAATAAAATAAAACAAAACCCCACAACAGCCTCAGCTCAGCTAATCAACTCCACCAGAAATAGCAGAAATCAGAGATAATAATTTAACTCTAAGACTGGGCTGGCAGCAGGTAATTCCACTGCCACAATATTCTGCTACCACCATCAGCCTCTATACTTCCCGTGTGAATTCTTAGGCAAGATATCACTGATCTAACACATACACAAACCCTAGACAGCCGTTCTCAGAGGAATGAAGTTCTACTGTACTTAAATTAGAAGAATTAGTGGAATAACAAATTAAATTAATGGCTCTTGCTATATGGTTTCCTCTCCTGTCATCCCCCTGGGTGGTGGAAACTGATGGCTCTCTCTCCACCCCAGCCCGCAAGAAATATTGAGTCAGGAAACTGTATTCCTGTTTTCAGGTAACTTCTGTGAGTGGAACACGCATGAGATCTAGTAAGTTTGGTACCATAGCTCACTGAGTCTTCAGAATACTCTTTCAGAGGAGTATTTAATAAGACAGTACCTTTTTAAACAAGAAAAAGTGTTCTGGGAAAAAACATGAAGAGAAGAAACACCTACATTTTACAAGTGCATGAAATGCTTCTACTGTTATTTAAACAGGGACAAAAATTCTGAACCTAAGGCCATTATTTTTTGCACTAAAAAATAAAAACCAAAAAATAAATTCACACACAGAAAAACTCAACACTACATTTAAATCTCCTACAATATTATCTATTCCTAGGATTTGCCAGACTACTTTCCTGTAGTTAGATGCTTGACTACAAAGAACAGTAATAAAATAAATAGAGTAAAAATCAGTTAAACAAAATCTTGGTGTGTTGAACATTTATTCATTTAAGAAGTTAGCTTCCTTCAACAGTCGTTCATGTAGAGGAGGGCCGTACTGTAGGCATTGTTCTGCTGTACAAGTCTTCAACATAAAAATATTTTTATACAGGTGGTCATTCACGTGGTTCTGTTTCTAGTTAGTAGCTTGCTCCTCTGTAAAACTGGTCTGACACCTGTGAAGGCTTGCTCTTTTTCTCCCCTTTTGGGGAAAAAAAACAAAAAAAAAAAAAAAAGAAAGAAAAACCAAAAAGTACATTGATACTATTTTTCGAATGCGGGAGTTAGCACGATTCTGCCGTGTTTCTTCAGTGCAGAGTGGACTGAGGTTCTGTCTGAATTCCGATGAGCGAGGGTGGCTGCTGGCCACTAACCGTGGTCAACGCCGGCCTCGGGTTTAGGCGAGGAGGCATGGAATTAGCTGGGCGGATGAGCGGTGGGGGAGGCTGATTGAGAGTCGGCCTGGGCTGAATAAACCGCGCCTGCTGCTGGAGCGGCGGAGGCTGCCGGTGGAGAGCAGGAGCAGCGGGAAGCGCCGGGCGCAGTAACGGGGGCGGCTGGTTTAGAGCTGCCGTAGGAGCGGTGGGTGCCGGAGCAGATGCCTGCGCTGGAGGTGAAGGGCCTAAACACTGAGTGGCCGGCGTGCTTTGGGCCTGCACAAAGGACAAAAGACAAGACCGAGTGAACAACCGTCCCGGCCGGAACGCCGTGCAGTCGGGCTGACACTGTCCACTACACAGGAAACAGCATTTATTTTTTAAAAACAAAAGAAAACAAACCAAAAAACCAACAAAAAACCCCAAAACCGAGAAATCACCAACCAAAACATTCTAGACAGCAGAACTAAAAATATTTACGAAGCAAGAGTCTTCTTCTAGTACAAGAACTGTATTTTAACAGTAAAACAGTAACGTGGTGGTCACTATGGAAGGTGCAGTCCTGCTCCCAGCTGGTTAAGGACATTGGCTGAAGTTCTATGCAAGCTCATCATCATTCTTTAGAATGCGGGTTGCCACTCCACACCAGTTAACCTTACATTATATCACTAAATAAAATGCTGTTCCTCAACCCATGCTTACTTATTTCTGGTACACAAAACACACCTCATCTTCTTCATCAGTGCTCTTTCCTGATGGTACATTAGAAGTATTTTTTGTGTCCTCCCCTAAAGCAGAAGCATCACCATTAGAAGCCAGGGTTCCTTGTTCCGCTTCCCATTCCTGCAATACCTCCTCTAAGTTAAACCGACGCCTGTAGTTTACAAAGAAGTTCTTCACTTGGCCAACAGTCTTGTTGCCAATTACATCTGCAATAGCTTGAAAATCTTTACCATATTTTCGGACACCTGGAAGGCAAAGTAAATAACATAGCTGTGAAGAATCAGTCAGACACAGCTACGTGTGATGTATTTATAGAGAGAACCTATGGGACCTGCAAACCAAGGACTCGCTAATTAGGAGGACTTCTCAATTAGGAGAAGGCTTCCATTTCCGTTAAAACAAAATAATTTTAAATTGCACAGCTATCAACATACAAATCAAGAACTTTATTAAAAGGTCATTACCCGCTCTTCTTAAAGGTCCTGGCTTATTCACCAAGCCTCCCAACCTAAAACCACAGAGATCTGGCCTCTGACAAACAAAGTAAATCCTTCGGTGTGCTTGCAGTAAGGACAGAAGCCCAAGACAAGTTCAAGATGGGAGAGGGAGGGTGACTGAGCATGTGTGTATAGCTGTGAACAGGGGATAACACTAGAAAAGTCAAGTGACAAACACTGACAGCTTCTATGGGTTCCCCCCATGCCAGCTGCACACAGATGGTTTTTTGCCCTTGACCTGTGCAGCAGGAGCAGTGGAGGGCAGCAGCTACGGGACCAAACACAGGGCAGAACACGGGGGACACAGTTCCATACGTCACGATATACTGCTCATTCCTCCTCTTGTGACATGCTCTACTGAGGCTACAAAGAGCAACTGGCAAACATTCGCCTGAAGAAGTCTTTTAAAAGCTTTCGTTCACCGTTTGAGCTGTTCAGGGTAGAACAACACGAGGTTTTGGGAAAACATATATATAAGCTATTGGTGTCTGTTTATGAAACAGCCCAGCACAAACCTCCAGGATCAAATCATCCAACCAGAAGCAGCATGACAGAAGATCTTTGCATCATTCATTTTCATATTGACATCAGTAGGTCACACTTGTTTACAAGCACTTCACAAGAAAATCCCCAAATGTACTTTTTAAAGTTCTAAAACTACATTTGCATATAACACAACCCCCTCCGTTCCCCCTTGACCTACAACACTCCATAGCTTTTAACCTAAAATTGGAATTATAATCTAAAGTTTACTGATCTTCTCTCAGCTGTATTTAGGGTATGTGTCTACTTCATCCACTTCCCTACTTAAGAAAAAAATCCTCAGACTCTCCATCTAGCATCATAGAACACAGTTTTTAGCTCCACAAAGTAGACTTTTAATCACAAGTTGCCCAAAAGTTTGGAGACTGAAAGAAATAAAACAGTTTTATTACAGACTGAGTAAACAGAAGACTCATTTTTTGCCTGCAGCTATGCTTGAGTGAATTACAATTTGACTTCTTCTGTGAAGCTCCTGATAACTAAACTCATTTGGAACATATTACAGTGCTTAGAGGACAGGCTGCCTCATTACTGCAGAAATTTATGCCTGATTTAATGCCTCACTTCAGAAAGCGAAGCAAAGGATTCAGAAAGTGAGAGTTGTTTCAAATCTGAAAGCTATGTTCCTTTTCAACTTAATTGTGAAGAGTATGACCTTCAGCTTGTTCTGCTCTTTTCTACTTTCTTCATTGATAGGCACTTCTGATGGGGTAATGCACGCTCACCGCAGTTTAAGAGAGAAGTTCAACCCCAGGATAGTAACTATTCCTGTAGCCAAAGCTGATGTTTCAACTGTCAAGAGCCCAGCTACATCTACATCATTTAACATCTTTTCTGGGGCATACAAAAGAATCCAACCACCCTGACTGCAAGAACCTCGGAAAGAAAACAAAGGGACCTATCAGTGCCACGTGGGAGGGCAGTATCTAGGCAAAGCAGAGACAGGGATTTGGCTCTGTGCTTGATCAGCTGTAGAAAGTATCAGCTACACTCCTTAAAAGCCATGTGTGCCCACAGAGCACTGCCTCCAGCATCTTAATAATTCTTTGATTGCCCTACCGTTACCACCCTTAATAATTTATAACGATCGTTACATGTCCACTGCAACATATCTAACATGTTGTATATTAATCAGCAGAACAAAACACAGTTTTGTTTGAAACCTAATTCAGACTTTTAGTGATTTTGGCATTTTCTGTTCCTATGCTGTCTATACTTCTTCCTCCCCCTTAATCTGCAAAACAACTGAGCTTGTTGGCTAACTTCAACTAAAGTTGTCAAAAATAAGGTGTTAAAGCATATTTCCAAACAAACAGCTTGATAATATTGTACCTTGCCCAGTTATAAGAAATATCTACAGAAAATAAAGTTTCTTTAGTTTAGCTACCAACAGCACTACTCATTTTGGACTCTTTTCAGAATGTTATTTAGTACTGCTCTAGCATCACCACAGGGACTTCTGTACAATGATGCAGTAAAATCCATTTAAGGTGCATCAAAACCAGAGGATGTTCAATACACGTTTATGACAGTTTTATGCATAATGTGCTGGCGTATGTATAAGAGTTGGGGCCAGCCCATCATCCCTTTCAAATTGGTGCACACTACTTATACATGCTTAAATAAATTCTGTGCTAAACATCACCCAAATTATTTCTAAAGTGTTATTTAACAGTGAATCTGTTATTCAGTAAAAATAATTCTATTAGGCTGCTGAAAGTGTAGCTCAAACAAGATGACTGCATAGCCTCACTTCATATATATGAATGTCTTTCTCCTGGCTTGTTTGAAAGTAGCCCTGATCACGGGAATCCTTCAGGCTCTTCAAAACTTTGCCCAGCTGCAAAGCTGCACTTGAACATGTGTGTGCTCACTATTGCAGTGTTTCATCTTGACTGTCTAACTCAGAGAAACCCACAAATCCAAGTTTGATGCCGTCTATGCTGCTAAACATCAGCAAACACTGAGAGGCACACAAAACATTAGCTTGGGTCCAACAGGACCACAAAGAGGCAGAGACAGTTGCAACCTCTGGGTTACGAGAGCTGCAGTTTTACTGTGATGAGATTACACTGCTCCTGGCAACTACTTTACATGGAGTTAGTGGTTGTCCCAGCTGTTTTCCACTGTGATGGTATCAAAGTCACACACTGCCTTTCAATTCAGATTTTGTTGTTTTGAACAAGTCTTAAAACATTTTTGCTATTGCAATTTTCATATGGCTGAAATCTTAGCTCGGAAAGGTGATGGTGCTCATACATTTCTAGACATAAATAAAGTTTGTAACTTAAGAACATCACAAGTGGGGAACTGGCCCATTACATTCAATACCTGTTCAAAGTTGAATAGTAACCTGATAAATTATACTGCAAAAGATCAGCTCAGAGATCATAAATCTGAGTACACAACCCCATTGCAGGCAGCCATGCTGCTTTTAAGATTACACACTCAGCTCTGTGGGTGGGTTTTTCCATTACCTCCTCTTTAGATACTGCCAATCTCCTGAGACAAGTTTTTTCATGTTTCAAAATTACATTATATTACTGCAGATTATTTTAATTATTTCCATGATTGGATTTAACATCTGAATTTAAGTGAACAGAAGTGTCACCTACCTGCTTAATACTTGAGATTTCTGTAAAATTATTAAAAGCACATGCCAAAATGTATCAATACATTTGATTAAATAAATCTACTTTAAATATACAAACTAAGTGTCCCCATGCTCAAGTCAACTTCCAAATTCAAGCCTAACACGCATTATAGTAGCTATTAGCACAGCAACCACGCCTCCTTTCTTCTAGAAACAGAGCGAGGGCAAAAGACTGTGGCTCCTTCATGCATAAGCCCACTAGCTCAAGCAATTATTTTGAAGCAAGAGATCAGGGTCCTTAGGCTGAGGGACAGGAGGTTAATACCTACAGCACTCTCATTTCAGGAGGGAGACTATTACTGCACAGTAGGCAAGGGAGACGTCATAAATACTTTGTTCCTGGCATTAAGGTTCTCTCACCTCTGTTTTATCCAGTGGCAAAGGGGGGCAAAACAAAACCCAAAAGCAATTCACATAAGAAGTACATGTAAATCTAATGAAAATAGGTTTCTTCCAGAATACCTCATTTCTCAACCCACCCTTAAGTATTGAGGCTGACTACCTTTATAAAACACAACACATTCCCTAGAGAAAAGACCAGAAGACCAGAACTCCTCTCCAGGGAGTCATCACCAGCCCTCATTCTCTTTTGCTCATGCTCCAAATTTATTGTGTACCTCATTGTTAAACTATGGCACTATGTGACCAAAAGCTAAATGCATTCTTATTATTTGCCAAACTGATGCTTAGTGAGCGCTCTGATAACTGAACTGTGAAAACGCAAGAGGGTTTGAATCCTTTCATGCTAAGGCAGGCACAATGAACCTGGTTTTTTCCCCTCTTCTCCAGCAAGTAATCTACTTACTATACTACCATATTAAAGACAGGCATCCCTTTCTGTTGCATTTGGGGACAAAATTAAAAAAATGAGCTTGTTAGCAATACTGAGAGGATGAACTTAGGACAGAAAATGGTTTGGAGAAGCAAATCCCAGTCTGCGGCATATAAGTTGAGAGTCATGACTTCAGACACACCATGCTCTTCAGTATTTACATTCACATTTTAAAATAAACCCAACTTTACGTTCAGTCACTTGGCTAATAGCTACCAGGTATGGCACACCTGACAACTTCTCACTTTTATCCTGATCCAGATGAAAGTTTTATACTAAAATTCAGTCTTTCATTTTAAAGGTGAAGAATACAGAAAAGTAAAGCAGATGTGTATAACTGAGGTGATTATATTATCTTAAAAAAGATGATCCACAGAAGTGAGTCAAAACATAGTGTCTTCAAGACAGTGTTAGGCTCTCCAGATATTTCCCTTGCATGTTCCTCAATTAGGCAGTGCATATTAAAGCAAGACAGAGTCAGTTTTCCTTCATATAAATGAAAAAAAATCAAATTAGCTCTATCAGTAGCCTCCTAGGTAATGTAAAACACATTACCATTTCTCCAATAAGACTGTTAGTCAAGTATCCATATTCAAACTCTTAAAAGGCCTGCATTGGGTAGATATCTGCTTTTTTATTCCCTCAAACAGAGAAAAGTAAAGTAACTGTAAAGCAATTTTAGTTCTGCTTTTTCCTATTTTAATAATATGGAAGATGTCTTAACAAGTTTTTCCTTCAAATTTTATTACTTCAACTATTATTTCAGTCTTCCACTTTAGAGAAATTCATGTAAGGTGATTTAGATGATGATTGAAGGGACTTTTTGGTACTAGTACAGTTGTTAAACCCAGATTTCAAGACTTAATATAGGTATTTGAAAGACCAGTATCATGTTGCTTGACATGTCCTAAATATTCTCACTATTTTGCTGCTTTCCCAGTGACTTTCTCGTAAGACCAGATAAAATTTAGCTTTTCATTAGAGGGAAATACAAATATAAGCCTGAGTACCTCTTCAAATCCTTTGCACCAGAATTCAAGTCACTACTACTATTAACATACCTTGTACTGCAAGAAGCTGCTCTTCTGTGGTCCAACGGGCATTGATTTTCTGATTAGACTATTAAAATTAGAAGAATGGCACAAAGATCATTAAAATGTTTCAACAGCTGCAATATATCTGAGCATCAGAATGTGTTTTACTTGCACTACATTTTGTAACATAGGTAAAAAATTCTTGCTTAGAAGCCATAAATTTATAGTTTAAGATTTCCTTCATGGTGAGGAAGTAGCATTTAAGGATTTGAGCTTAGAACTACACCAATAGCTTTTCCTCTGTTTATCGCAGTTCTTAATATCAGCTATATCATAACTTATGCACAAGCTAATGATCTTTACGCTGACAGAATTTGAATTTCTATTTCTATTTATCTAAAGTATTAGGAGTTGATGTCTGGACTGTTTCGCATTCATGTTATGATTCATATCCAAGCCTTTAAAACAAGCAAAAAGAGGACTTCAGGAGTAAAAAATCATTCACTTCAGATGCCCAAATGTATATATAGTCATGATTTCACGCAGAACATAGAATTTACTGCTAATTTTACTGTAGATATTCTACATTATATACTTTTAATCAGAAAAGAGACCATATATCAGGGCTTGATTTCAGCTCCCTATTGTCATGAACAGACATGACATTTCACTTTTTTTCCTGCTTCTTTATTCAGCCAGTTGCCATGAAAAAGCCTACTACTAATTTCCTGTAAAGCAGCCAGACTCACCCCTGCATGTAATTCAATGGATCTTGTTTAAGCTGCTGTTGAAATGCAAACACTATGCTGCGGCAAAACACATTTCTGTAGCTTCACACTAATGTAAGTGCAAGGCCACAAGTTCTAATATTTATTCTGATTTACCTCAGGAGGTTTGAATTCTTCAATCCCGCCTTCCATTTTCTGTTTAAGTGCACTGTTTACTTGCTTAGCATTTTGAACCTTGGTCAAAAACAACAAAGTTAATCAGCTCCACAAAGAAAGTTGGTCACTTTACACATATATCTTCACTAGGATTGCCACAAGTGTACCTCCTAAGTTAGAAAGAGAAATATTATGGTTTAAGGCTTCACTATTTTTAACTTTTTTTTTTTTTTCAAATATATATATTTAAAACATAGCAGTTTACTATGGAGAGAAAAATATTTAAGCCAGACTTTCAAAAGAACAGTTTGTCTACAGGAATATTAGAAGTAGGACATAACAAGCAAGTTTTGATAATGATGCATATGTTCTTGAAGAAGAATGCAGAATATTCTAGATACAACACTTGGTTCTTAGAAATCTAAGGAAGATGTACTGTATATATTAACTTCTTCTCTTCCAAAAAACACTTAAAAAAAAAAAAGATTTATGAGATGTTTCCAGCTGGTTTCTTCTGACAGACTGTTTTTTATTGACCTTAAATCACCATGATTTCCTTTAAGGCTAATTCTTGAAAAGATTTAAATTATTTAAATAAAATAATGTAGTCTATAAAAAGCAGAGAGCTTTGAAATCATACATATACATATCTATTAACCATTTAAACCTGACAGCGATGCACATAAGGTAATAGAGGTAAGAAAATAGTTTTGCATACTATGGTGCACAGCTATTACAAGTTTTCTTAAGTTTGGACACAAAAGCAGACAACTCAGTAGGAGATTCCAAAGGCTGCGTCTCTGAGATCACTGCAAGAAAAAAAGAGAAACACAACCTCAAGGCTGTAACTCACCTACACTTAGGCTAAAGAGTGAAACCCACCTATGCTATTTAGCCCCAGAGTCCTGCTGTGACAGAAAGAAGCATATTTCTCCTGTAAAAGAATACAAGGGAGCAAAAACCCCAATGAAACCCTTTGTTCACTCCATGATTTTGCAACATGGCAGCTCTTAGCAGTCTATAAGGAGGCAGAAATTCCTGGAGATAAGCCTTGACCTTGTAGCCCCAGGGCTCCTAGAAAGCAAGCATGCACATATTGCTGTACCCTTTAGAAGCTAAAGTTGAAACACAGGATCTATTCAAGTGCCAAAAGTTAATTTCTTCATGCAAAGGATGCAGGCAAATTGTCCTCTTAAAGGTGAAGACTACAAATCTTATCTAAATTTAATGAGAAGTAGAAAGCTCATCAATTCAAACGAAGAAATAACGGGGCCCGTGATTTCCCCCCCACCTACATTTTCATAGTATGTGGGGAAGGTCATCCAGAAAAACAGTTACAATTTTAAGCACAACAAATGTAACTTCCTCTGCTTCGTTGGTCTTTTTCTCACTTGTCAGAGAAATACTTTTAACAAAGTTAAAAAAAAAAAAAAAAAATCTCAAATGAAATGTGACTTCAGCTTTTTCCTGTCCCCAAATCTATAACATTGTTTTCATGCCATACTCCCCCCCTCTTGGCTCCACCCCTCCCTTTTTTTTTTTTTTCTTAAGAGGAAATTATCTTGTTTCATGTTATCTACAAGAGCAAATAAACTTAAAACCAAAGAAGAGCTAGTTAGCTAGTGTCCAGCATTTCTGGTGATAACTGTGGAACAAAATTAGAAAGACTCACATTAAAGAAGTTTCAGAATCTTCACAGATAATCTTCAAAATCATTACAATCAGAACAATCTGAGATGAAAACAAAACAAGACCAATAACCCATGGTACCTGTCGCTTTAATGAGATTAGTTCCATATCCAGCTGTCTAAGAATTGTGTTGGCTGCATTGGGACTACAGGAAACAGCTATCACATCTTCCTGGGTCAGGTACATGCCTTTTGGAGGACGGCATTTGGAACGCTGAGAGTGGTGGCGATGCTGCAAGCTCTGATAGTCTCTTCTACCCAGACCTATTTTGCTGGTCTGAACAGGCTGCTCATTATTGCCCTTTAATTTACAAGAAACAAATCATTAAAGAATAACAGTATCTTGTACACAACTTTATTCAAGAATAAAGTATCACGTAGCGTTGTAGTGTTCATATTTATGACAAAGAATACCTAAACTAACATCCTCCTCTGCATGTAGTATCTGAACTAAGTCTTACAGATGAGCTAGCTGATGGAGCATACCAGTCATTTACTGGATAAGCCTGCATTAGTCTTAGAGAGATCAGTTTTCAAAATTTTTTTAAACATGGTTGAAAATACAATAAATAATACAGAAATACCAGTCTGAATACTGTGTGAAAGGGCAAAAATCAAGAACCGATTATGTATGCAGAGGTAAAGAATATATAAAGGATATATATGTTACATGTTTTAACCAAGTAATCAGTGAATTTATACATTTATTTCTGGTCTGGTATGAAGAGCTCAGGTGAAAACCAAGGGAGAAGAGTGAAATAAAGTCACTAAAGGTGGGCAAGAAAGCAGGATGACCCTTCTCCCTGCTGCAAGCATTCTATGGAAAGCAATAGATCTATTTGCTTTGGGAGGGGATCTGACGTTTAGAAGAGAGAGGATGGATGCACTTTTGCAGTCGTTATAAAAATCAGTGTAAGTTAGTAAACTTAAGCCTTTGCTGTTTGCTTTTTTGGAAGTGAAAAGGGGTAGCAGAGGTGATTAAGTCTCTGTAGCTGCTGTTTTGATATGTTTGGGCACCTAAACATTTCAGCTTTGTCTTCAAGGGCCATTGCTGCAGAACAGCTAGTCTGCATGCATGGGACTCCCATAGAGCAACCAGAAAGGTTCCCTACAGACCAGGAGTAGAGAAGCAAAAATGACTTTCCCTGCAAGCATTTTCCAACTCAATGCAACGCGTAGTACCAGAACAGATATGGGATTCAGGGTTTTTGCTACTTCAAGCAACTCCCTACTGCTCCTCCCTGCTGGCATCCATGCAGGTTAAGAGGAGGTGGCCATCTGATCACAGTGAAGAGAAAACAAATCGCAGCAGCCATTATTATTATGTTCTGCAGCATTAGTACAGATCAGCAAACAGCATTTTGCTCCACTATGCTTGACCTTCTGCCACATCCTCTTCCCAGCTAATGTAACATCTTAATCCAGTCCACAGATTTCACAGAGGCCATCTTAAAAGCACTTAAGGTATTAGCTCTTTCTTGGAAAGCTGATATGGAGTCACATCTTTGACAGCTAAAAGTCCTAAGGTTAAGTTTACTTCTGGCCCATTAGTACCATTTGGTTTTTGGTTCTGCATTGCTCTTTCAGTATGAAATTGCAGTTCCTAACTGTTCAATCTGGATGTAAAGTGAAAATACTCTCTTAAGCTTTTGCCTGGCTAAGATAGAGGGTTTGGTTTATTTTAGTTTTCTCTGGTAACAGAAAGTTTCCATTAATCTGTGGATTCGAGTAGCTTCCTGGGTTTATATTTTGTTTAGGAAGTGAAAGTACACAAATCCTACCAGAAATATTAGATGACAAAATTATCTTACGTAAATACAAATAGCTCATCAGAGAATGCAAACCTATTTGTCCTGTTCCTAGAAGTCTATGAACACGCTACTTTTATTCTGGACTGCATGTAGCGATTCAAATAATAACCAAGGAAAATAAATTGAACAAAATAGCTCTTATTTAGAAGTGGCTTAGGCAGTAACTCAAATCATCAGAGTGCAAGGACATTATTAGAACAGCAGAATAAATTTTAAAAGTTCATAAAAGTTGTGCAATTTCAAGTTCTAAAAAACATATCCTGGCATGTTAAAAAAATTTTAAATCTCAAACTTTTGTACAGAAAAGGGTAATAGTAATTGTCCTCTCCCCACTCCAAGACAAGTAAAGCAATACATTGAAGGTCATGCAAAGCTGGGAATGGAATCTAAACCTATCAGTCTCTTACTCAACATAATTTTTAGTAGAACTGCAAAGTTTTATTAATAATCCTAGATACCACTTCACAGGAATGCTGAGGTTTTGCATTACCTTTCCTCTTGTGTTCTCAAGAAGCATGAACTGTCCCATTTTATGAAAACCAAAAATGCATTTAAGCTGACCAAGGAAATAAACATTTACAAACTTAACTGTGCTTTTTCCAGTCTTGTTCATAAATAACTTAATATTTACCAAAAGAACCCCCCCAAAAAACCCAAACTTGAACATACTCCAAACACAGTACTTATCTGTAAAGCGAACAGCAAGTGCTCATTAGAGGAGACAAAAATGGTTTTTTGCTACACTTATTAGTATAAAACCTCTCAATAAAGCCACATATTAGTAGAAATGCATAACTTCACTGTGGCTTTGAAAGAACAAAAAACATTATTCTTGGAAAAATATCATTTAATTTTAAAATGCAAAGAAAACATTTTGATTCCAGTGATTCATAACAAGAAATACTCTAATCATATTACAAAGACAGAGGCAGGGAGAATGTTGTTTTACCAGGCAGTGACAGCACACATCTCTTATAAAACTTGAAGATCTCTCAGAATATAGTGAAGCTTATGAGAGATGCATTTATGTCCTCAGAACAGCAAAAATATACAATTAAATTTTGGTTCAATCAGAAGTTCTCAAGATCAACTAAAACCCCTGTGATTTCAGCAGGCTGCAAGCTAAACCTCTTTACAAAAAGTCATATTATTTACAGTAACACATTCACAGAAAACAAACAAACTGACATTCACCGTTAAGCTATCTGTTACCTCCTTTTTGGCTTCTTTTTTTGGATCATAATCACTATCATTCCCATCCATTGGATGAGCTTCTTCGACGTCATCATCACTGAGGACAGATTATAAGGAATTGGTCATTTTATCTGTTTTTTAACCCTAAATATAAATAAGTATCAGTGCAAGACAGAATTATCTACTCTAGGCACATGGCATCTCAAAGTTATTTGTAGTTTTCGAAAGAAAGCTGTTACAAACACATTTATTTCCTTTACTACATTCTAATAATTATTATAAACAAGCATTGCTAAACAGTAGTTTAAGAATTACTTTAAGCAGCAGTGGTACTGTTGCCAAAAAATTCGTTGTCACCTTTCTTCAATTCAACCATTTGTGCCAGTATGAACACTTACATGGTCAACTATACCAAGCCTAGAAATAACCTTTCATTTGTCTCATTAGTTTTAATAGATCCATTTTCGAACCACTGCACGAGGTGGATGAATAAACCCTAGCTGAAGTCTGTGGGGAGCAAAATGGGACAATATAAGATGGGAATACACAGGACTGCTTTTTCACCAAAGTGCTCGAGATCTAGCAGTTTGGGGAAGGAAGGGGATGAGGAGTGAAATGACAATTGCTGAATTAAATCAAAGAGAAAAGGTTTAAAAGTTAACAGTTACTTTAGTCAAGTCCAACCCAGTCATTCACAAATATAACCTCTGCATAAATGAATGTAAAAACACAACAAAAATTTCTAGGTGTTACAAAAAAACCCTCCCAAAATGTATTAGCAACAAACTGATTTTTCAGCTGTAGGAACACTAAGTAAGCATATGAATTTTAGATTTCAGGAATTCTTTTCAATAATATGTAAATAGACCCTTTTGCTCTAGTTAGACTTTTTTTCCATAGATGTAAAATCATACTTTCCAATACAAATATGATTATGTTACTTATATATTCAACATACTAAATAACTTTTTTTAAAAGTACAAGTTAATACTTAAGCATACTAAGTGCATTAAAATATTAATTTCATAGAAACTAGGGGGAATGTCATTCCCTTCTATCCAAGACAATGTAAAACTATTTTGAGCTTTAATTATCCTTGACTGATAGCAGTTCCAAGTCTCTTAAAATAAGATTTTATATAAAGTTTTGTTATAAAACTGTACTTGTGCTTTCTAATTGCTACAACTCTTTATTGTGGATGATCTTTCAGTTTTAGTTCCATTCTAGTTCAAAAAAACCCAAACAGAAAAGCCAAACCCAAACAAGCCCCCACCCATAAAAACCCCACACCCGCAAAAACACTCTCCTCTCCACACAGTAATACAGGGTTAGACTTCTCAAATAAAGCATTATTTCTAAACCACATTCCCAGAGTTGTTTTTTTTTTTAAACACTTGTTTTCACAGTTATTCATTAAAGCACTCACACTGACTGGAGTGATATAGCACAGGTACCAAACCCCTTGCTAAAAGCACAGGCATCACCACAAATGCTAGGTTTGCCTAAAAATATGTTTGAAGTTGAAACAATGGCTAGAAATTATTCTGACATCTCTACCTAGAAATACTTCAGTCCCTGGTTAGCTACTTAAGAAATAAAACTTACCTGTCACCTTGATTATTTCTATTAGCTAGTTTTCGAGCCTGCCGATCCATCAAACTTGTTCTAGAGCGAGTTTTTTTCCAAGAATAATAATATTTTACAAGGCTTGCAATAGTTTTGTCTGGAAGCTAGAAGAATTCATTGACATATTAATACTTTTTAAAATTCCACCCAAATTTATAATTCTGCAATTCTGCTCTATTTACAACCACCTTTACTCAAATATTTCAAATGCATGGGTGAGATGGAAAGGCGTAATGTATTTTATATACCTTTTTTTTTTTAAAGCAGTAGAAGGGAAGGAGAGGCTTTTTTTAGACTGAAAAAGCTACAGGTCCAAGAGACACGGTGAAATTAACTTAAATCTTATATTCAACATTGTTTCAAAAGGTTTTACACAGAAATCAACATGTGATTTTAGCCCAAAAGCCCCTTTGTTCTTAGCGCATCTGAAATGTTTAATGATTCTGCTTAAAATATTACTTTACCATTTGCTGGATCCTGTGAAAGCTCTTTCCATGGAAGCTAAAAGCTTGTTCAAATAGGACTTTATCTTCAACTGTCCATTCATCAGGGAAAGGAGTGAAGTTAGGGAGATCCGCAAGGGACTTCTCAATATTATGTTTATGCCAGAACAACATGCCGAGAGCCTTTGAAAAGAAATAGTCCCTTTTTGGATTTAGTCAACTTTCTAAAACGTTGAGAAAAGTAAGTAAAAGAAAGGCAATTAATTTATTTAAAATAAAATTTGACTATCAGAACCCCTTCTCAAAATGTATTTAGAATTTTAATGGCTATATACTATAGGTTACAAAAATCTATTTGGAGATGATATGAAGAGTGGGCACATCTGTACTTTTTTAAAGGTAAGAAAGCTAGACAATTTTAGGTTGGCATGGCAGCAGTAATTCTGAAGTAGCAGGAACTAGGCTGATGGACTCAAATTGACCTGCTTTCTTCCTTTATGAGCATGTATCACATACACAGGTCCTTTTAGGTCTTCAGGCTTTTATTACCGGACCACTCAAAAAAGAAAACAAAAATACTTTTCAGCAGCCAGAGGATCATCCAAAATGCAAGTTTGAAAGTTCAAAGTGAGAGTGGTCTTTCTACAACTCTTCAATCCACAAATAACGCACAGCTATTTCCATGTCATGTACACCTAATAAGGAATGGAAATTTAATACACTTTCTTACATAATTTAATTTCTTGACACTCTTCAAGAATTCTATGCTGATTAGACTTTCTACCAGAGAATCAATGACAGATTTGATGCCAAGTCTGGCATGGGAATTAGGAAATTGGTTATAAATAATCCACTTGGTTTCAGCCACACAGTACAGACATGATCAGCAGTTGTTCATCAGCTCTCCAAAACCCTGATTTCACATCTTCTAATAACCTGTTCATAGCAAACCTCCTTTCTTGTTAAAGTGGCAAGTGATAAGCGCCTCTTGCAAACATAGCTTGTATTCCACTGTGGAAAGGCTACAAATATTTTGTACCAGAAGTTGTTTTGCAAATTAGTCTTTTTTAAAGACTTATTTTGAGATCCTTCATTTCCCTCTCTCCCCTAACTAAAGCCAAGCCATAAAGAAAAATACTCAAACTGTAGGTTTTCTGGACATTGTAACATTGGCAGCCTCTGTTTTACAAAGCAGCTGACTAGCAAGTCTTTGCTATTATGAGCTTCCATCCTCCAAAACTTGATTATCCAACTTGTTTTCACTTATATACCAAATTTTTTTTTAATAAATAATTTCACTTTTACATAAATTTGTTAATTGCAACAGAACTAAGTGCAGAGAAGCAAAGTTTTATTCTGTGTTTTTTACAGGATGATGACTAAAGGTTATTTAAAAAAGCAAACTTCTTTGTTACTGTCAAACCTAGAATTTGATTGTTTTCCTACCTCTGAGAAAACACTCACTTTAAAGTTGGTAGTTGGTTTGCCACTTTTTTTTTTTTTTAATATGCAAGCAATCCTTGCCAGTGCTGTCCCTATTGCAATTAATGGTTAAAAATTGTACCATATCTGAATTCTAATATTAAACATTCAATTTGTGAGCTGCCTTCCTAAGAAATTCTTTAGCTAAATATACACACACAATTGCATGACATGCCCAGTGTATCAAGAAACATACCAAACCTTTCAAAAGTGCACATTACAAGCTGAGCATGTCATGAAAACAAAGAGCTCAATCTTTTGCAGAGAATCCAGACCCCAACTGTATGCAGATCCATTTAACTGCAGTGTTTGCTGCCGTGCCTGAAGAGAAATAGCCTTAATTAATGGTAACCAAGGGGGTGGGGAAAAAAAAAAAGTTTTGTCATACTTTTACATATATGTAAATTAAAAAAATCCTTTAAATGAAGACTCTTAATTTCATAACACTTACCTGTTCCACATTGTATCCATGTTTTTCCTTTGCTATTGCTATATATTCATCCACTGTAACAAAGTAATGTCAGAATTATTCTTTAGTACTTTTAGTTCTGCTATAAGGTAACACAGAATCAGACATCTAACATGGGAAAAGTCTTCATGTGCTTTACTATACTGCACAGGCCCAGGTCTCCCAAAACATTAAATATATTCATAGTTTTTTTAATAACAAAGAAGCTCATCTTCTTTCATCCAACATTTCATTTTATAAACTTTTTACACAAGCTAATTCTCAGTGAAAAAGATGCTTTACTTTATAGTTTTACCCCAAAGCTACAGAGGCTCATAAAGCTGGTCAGTCAAAGGCTATGTCTTCTTGGAACTTGCTCCTAAGAACACAGACACACTGGGAGGGGGCATCCAGACACCTGGGTTACTTTTAAATTGAACTACTTCTACCATTCATATACCCAAACATGTTAAGAATTAATGTAAGAGATCAATGACTATGCATGTCCTTTATATTAATACAGTTTTCACTGACCAACATCAACTTTAACCATGGCATGAAGTCAGTTTTCAATAGAGAATATGGAAATTCAATAATTAGGTCATCAAATTTGCCAATAACGTTTTTAAAATCATATTTGGCCATACTAGAGCCAGCTTTGATTTGAACACTTTCTATCATCTTGCAATTAAGTCCTGCTAGTTTTGATATTCAGTGGATACTTTTATTTTTAAAAAGCAAACTATTTTCATTCACCTTCTACAGTTCACAATTAAGTAGTAATTATGCGTAGTTGAAAGGAAGCATGATTGAGAGAAGGAAATAATTATATCCTCATTATTCAAATGGACCAAAGATGTCCTTGCCATGAACTGCTGCAGCAAGGAGTTAATTGTACTCCAAAGGAATGAAGAAAGTGTTTAATAATCATAGTTGTAGAGGTATTTATTTCTAACTGTTTTGCAGTAGCAGAAGGTGTGTGCCCTCAAACGGAGGACACAAACCCTTAATTACTGTAACAGGTAGAAACCAGAGGACCAGGTTCTCATGACTGCAAGCTCAAAGTTTACTCCCCTATATTACATATGTGAAAATCTAGCATAGGAAGCAGCTTTAAGCTAGATTAAACAGATAATTGATCACAGTTAGTCAGATAACTTGTATTTTAGGTTACTTTTGAAGGGAGAAAATGCTCATTTTTTTCCCTGAAAAGATAGCAATATTAATCTCCCCTTGAGCTGGGCTTCAACACATCTTTTCTGAGTTTTTCCACTGCAGCTCCTGGCTCCTAGAAATCTACAGTAGCAAGATCCTCATGTTTAGATGTTTTATTATTTTATTAGCTGAAAGTTTCACAGACACTGATGATGATACAACACAGGCAGTGTGATTTGAAACAAAGACTTAACTATAAAAAAGAGAAGGTGATCTTTCCTTTCCCCAGAGCTCTCTAAATAAAAAAAAAAAAAAAAGAAGAGATAAAAGAGAAGTTTTGTGTTTAATTTACTAATTTGCAGTTTAACTGTATGTAAAATAAAGAGCAAACAGGCACAACAGAAACGATTATTTATTTATACTTAAGCATCCAAATTCCTAAGCAGGGAAGGACTTACACTTGGCATCTGGAATATTATGATATGGAGACCATACAAGCATCCCTCCATTATCTTTATCAGTATATTTCGTGGCACCTGTAAGAAAACAAGTCAGTCTCAGTATTTATAAATATGATCTAGAAACAACTATTCATGGGACAGTAAGTCAAACATATTAAGAAGTCCAGCCCAGCTACTAAGGGGAGGGGAAAAAATAAATCATTAATTCCATATTATTTCCTTAACACATCAAATGGCTAAATTTGAACACTATTCTCATGAGGTTCAATCATAACTGGGTATTAGACAGGATCCTGGTTACCACAACTGGAACATTAAAGTGCATTGCTAAAGTTGGCATAGATGCAAAATTTAGAGGTACTTGTATTGAAACATTCCTCCAGAAAATATGATTGTCTATTAGTACTCTAACCTTTGAGTTAGGATATGACTGATTTATCATTATCACAGGCGTATTAGGACCAACTGTGTGAAGTTAGGCTTCCCTAAAACAACAACAAAATAATGAGATAGGCTTAGAATATAGTCACTATCCCTGATCCCTTCATAAAGGAATTATGCTAACAGCTATGCCAGAAACAATTTTGTTCAACCCTCTCTAGTTTTGATATTCATAGCCATGTAATTATGATATTCATAGCCAACCAAGTTGTGTAGCTTTAGAGAAAGTATTTTTTGTTGGTGATCATGGTTTCACTGGGACTGGGGTTTGGTGTATTTTGTGTGTGTGCACATTTGTGCTTCACCTCCAGCTCAATGTCACAAGGGAAGCAGTCCTGTCCTCACCTAAACTTTAGTTTAGGTCCTTACCTAAACTATCAGGAAGATAGAGCAATTTTTGTGATACTGATGCAACTTTGTACAAAGCACTAAATCACAGAGTCTTTGATTTTTTTAAAAACACACTGTAAAAGAAATTTCCCCAATACTGGAAAAACATTAACTAATAGTTACTTTTCATGAATATTTTACAAATGTACGCTGGAAAAAAAAGCCTCCTGTAATGTATTTGTTTACAAGTTTATTTTGCTAAGATATTGCTCAACAATTGAAGCATTTACACTTATGTCAGTGTCAATTCATGTACCATGAATTCCTTGAAAAATCACCCTCAGAGGATCTTTCCTTGCATCCTTCTTGGAAAAGGACAGATTATTTTTTTTATTATTATTCAGTGAAACAAATAGCTTTCCACACCATTTTAAGCTGCCACACTCTATATTCAGGTTCTACATCTCGTTGAAAGGTACAAAACAAATCAATGCTTTGGAAAAAGAGAACAACTTAGCACTTTCTAATTAGGCACTATGTTTTGTTGCTCTTCTCTCTTTAGCTTGGCAGTGTATTGTATTTGCTATCATTTTTGCAATCTTTAGATCCATTATGACTGTGAGCTTGAAAACCAGTTAATTAGGAAAGCTAAAAGAACTTGTGAGAACTTGTGCATATTCCAAAATGATATGTGTAAGACAGATAATCTAAACGTACCATAAACCCTGTAACAAGTTAAAAACGTACACACATTCATAAAGCACCAGTTTCAAGGCATAAGCATAAACTCTGACAGGGTTTTAGTATACAAGAGCAAATTCCTTCATATAATATTCTATTTTAGAACAACAACAACAAAAAAGCATGCCATTTTTAGTGATTAGGAATACACTATCTCATGAAGAATAATGTAAACGTGTTACAGGCACTTTACTTTTCTTGTCCACTCAGTTTTTGTCACAAGCAAATGACCACCACCCTGTGCTTCACTCTAAGAGTGAGCAGAAAACAGGACCACCAGTCAACCATCAGATTTTCAGGCTGTGAGCAAGAAGTCTAAAACTAACATGAGCATATCCTCAGTTTTTCCTCCCCCCAAAATACCAGACAGACACCTGCAGACAAGTAGGCATGACAGACTTTATCGGGTGCTGAATACTCAAATACTAAAGTGAAAAAACTTAGTTTTGTGGTCCTGTCATTTATACCTGCAGGACATCATGTATATGGTGACCCTCCCATGACTAACAAGCAGCTCCCACCAAAACACCCCTTTTCGGGCAGTGCTGTTTCTCCAGCAGGAATCAGACAAGTGTTTCCTTTCAGGTGGTACCTTCACACTTCGAGAAGGAAAGCAAAGATGACAAAGGAAGTATGGGATGCATACAGGTAGGACTGTGCTTGAAGGGAGGCAGGATCCTCAACCCAAGATGCCCACAGCTAGAGTACAGGGATCCCTCTATCTCCATATGCAGGACCATGATTACCTTTATGAGAACTGCTTCTTGTCCTTTGGGCCCCAAGTATTCAAGTGAGCAGCACTCCCCCCCTCCCACACACACAAGGGCTGTGTTGTACCTCAAGGGCAACATGATCTTTATCTGCAACATCTATTCTTATGATGGACAGTGGCTGGAAATACCAGGCAACAAGTTAACCAAAGCACGTTAGAAGAGTAGAGTTGTAAGGATAAAAGACTGAGCTATGCCTCAAGTACAAGTTTCTCCCTGCCCAAACCCCCCACACAAGCCACTTAGGAAGGGGTTTCTGTACTTTGGCTGCTGTGCTCCTCTGCCAATACAACTCAAAAAACGGGGCTGGCTGAAGATGACCCCACGGGCACTCTCCACTGCTTCCAGAATAAAGAAGCTGGAGCAGCAAACAGATGCCTTCTAAATTCCAGCTTAGCATTAGAAATTAGGCACACACAGATGAAGCTGTACTGAGAAAAAAAAAAAGAGAATCTGGAGGCATACAAGACCTAGTAAGGGCATCATGGGGCAGCATAGCAATTTAGAAGTATATAATTTTCCAGCATACGAAGTACCATCATCCACTTAAGACTAAGCTTCGAGAATAGGAACAGAAACACAGAAACTAACCAGAGGAAGCAATAAGTTTCTAGAATACAGTATTGGAAATCTTGGAAGTTAAGAGAATGTGAGGACAAATGGCATGGAACAAATGGAAAGTTTTACATACTTCACCTCACCATTTAATAATTTCAATTTAAGAAAGCCTGTAATTAGAGGGAGAAGAGTTATAGGGAAGTACACAGAAACAGTATCCATAACTGACCTTAAAAGGTATAAAACATTCTTCTAGACAGCCCCCCAAACTCCCTAAGAGTGTAACAGGGAAATCAGTATTTCATCAACAAGTACGCAAAATTCATACTAAAGCCTTTGAGAAGTCCAAATCTGAGTAGAATAAAACTTCTCTAGCAGTCATCTCATGGGTGGATGACACAATGGCGTGGTGCATCTCCAGTGATGGCATTCTCCTGGAAAGGGTTGTGGAGAATGGAAACAGCCCACCACATAACAATACTAGCTTTTTTAACATCCTGCTACATCTACAGATAGGTCAGAAAATACAAGCAGAAACAATTGCAGCTTAACAATATAAAGTACTGTAGGAAAACCAGCAAGAGGAGACAAAAATCTGGAGTGCAGGAGATGGTTTATTAACTCACTAAATTAGGTAAAGAGATCCAGGATTTTTATTTTATTAAAACTTGGGTTTTTTTCAGTAAGAAAATGTGTTTCATTGTAGCAAGATCTAGTAACAATTAAAAACATTGTTTCCCTTACAGCTTTATCCGAAGGCTTGCTTGTAAAAAAGGGGATGGTGGGGGAAGGGGTAAGAAAGAGTATGCCTAAATTAACTTCTAATGGTTGCTTCCAACCACAATCCACTTCTTCCAAGAGACACTGACAAAAAGTCGAATCACTTTTTAAGCAACTTCTTATTTTATAAACAGGCTAAAAAAAAAAAGTGTACTACTGCCAGAATTTTAATCATGAATGTTTTTTTCCTCAGTGTATCAAGATAGAGCATTGCTTACAAATATTTTTTAAACACAGGCTAAGTAAGGCCAAAGGATTAGTATTTATTCCACTCATTTTAGTGTTCTTTCTGTGTGTGTACCAGAAGGCTGACTTTGTATCTTAGACTTTTGTCGAGTTTAATCCATCATCAATTCCCTTCTCCCACCTATTATTTTTCAGGGGTTAAAAATAACAGAACTAAAAGTACTGTAAATAAACACACATTATAATGTATCTGGAAAACCCTACAAGAAAAAAAAAATTAAACCAAAAAACAGCATTAAAGTTAGTAAATTAGAGACAGTGCCTGTGTCCATATACGCAAAACTAGAAGTATGGTAGAGTGTCTGTTACATAATTTGATACAAAAAATAAACCACTTAAGTGTAGCTATGATAAGAGCACAACTTTCTGTCCAGCATTACTTCCATCTCTAAGAAATGATGCCTCAAGAGTCATCAGAAAAAACAACAACAATAAAACAGATGAAAGCATGAGATCTTGCTGAAATCTCCTCAGATAACCTATCTGCTAACAGTGTATTTTTACACTGTACAGACCCCCCTTTTTTTTTAAAATTTTATAAGACTTAGGTGTTCCAAAAAAAGTTACTATTTTCTTGACCTAAAAATCAAAATAGACACACTGAGAAAAACAATACTATATATATTATGCCTTTTACACAAGGCTTATTAAAGGCAGATTTCCACCATTAAGGAAATTGATGAAGGAGCATATATTAACCCCCAGTTATTGGGGAAAGGAGCATAGGTTGAATTCCATCTCCCAGGAACATTCAGGAGCTTGAAAAAATCTGGTTGTGAGAAAGGATAAAATTAGTTCTGTGGTTACAAATGCAATGATACTACTGCATATATAGTTTACAAAATTGAAACCACAGAACCTCAGTTGTCCTAAAAGAGGTGAAGAGTTCTTTTAATTAAAGGAAAACCCAAACACTATGGCTTTTGGTTTGTTTTTTTTTTTTTTTTTTTTTTTTTACTAATTTAAGTGGCCTGTAGGACAAGCAAGCCCAGCCTGCAGGTTAGAAATAATCATTTTTATTCATGTTTATTTTTATGCAGGCAATAGAAATGTGAAAATAAAGGGTGTAAACGGTTAGTCTTATTAACAAAGAGCCCTAGACTCTGCGCTCCTTTCTAGGGGAAAGGCATCCCCTTATGCCAAGATCACGCATCCATTTAATCCCACCCTCCCCCTTTCTTTCCCCCGGCCTTTT